>JAJIYU010010130.1:0-16359 GCA_030144865.1 Tinospora cordifolia | reverse complement strand
CCAGTGATTTGAAGTTAATCTCTGGATACCCAAAACCTGTTGGTGACAGAACTTTTCTCCCCACTGCTCATTACAAAGGAATCTATCAAGCTTGGACATGGCAGGATTATCTCGCCCACTGCTCCAGGTGAAAAGCATATTCTTCATAACTGATTCCTAAAACTGCATATCCTAAATACATTTATCAGACATTTTCATGGATCTAGATCTGTGATTGTTATTCTTCTTCTCTGCCACACTTCTTAGCATGTTGAAATCACCTCCGATACACCAGGGACATTGGATGTTAACCAAGATTGCAGATATCTCAGTTAAGCACTCCTCTCTACCCTCATTGTCATAGGGTCCGTACACCGCTGTGAAGCACCCCAGAATTCCTTCTCTACCTTTAAATTTAACAGTTAGAGAACAACTGCTTTCCCTTTTCTCCATTACTGCCATATTCCAAATGTCCCACATTATCAAAATACCTCCCGAAGAACTCGTGGCTGGAAGATGAGCCCAATCCACAAATCTATGCTTCCACATCTCCACAATGAGACTTCGGTCCATAACAAATTTCTTTGTCTCCTGTAGGGAAATGATATCAGCTTTTGAGGCAAAGATGGTTTTCTTTATGAGTCTCCACTTATCCCTTTGCCCGCACCCACGAATGTTCCAGCTGAAAATCTTTACAAGGAACACTGACTTCCAAAGACAACTCGATAACAGCTACTGGACTACGATCAACTGCACATTGATTGATTTCAGAAAGTCTCGAACTCTATCAGATTCTTCTTTCTGATTGATTTGTTGATTGTCATTTTCGTCCCTCTAACTCATCATTCTTTCCTCCCCCTCCAAATCGTTACCCCACAGAGATGCTTTAGGTTGCCATTGTGGTCTAATTTTTAGCGTAGGAAGTATGCAGCTTTGCCCAGAACCCTCAGACCCAAGAGAAGAATCAGAGAGAGACGTGTCATGGACAGGAAAGCGTACTTGGGGTTGAAAGCCAGCTCCCCCATGATCGGTGCCATTCAGATATCCTCTCTGTCCCGGACTGAGTCACATGTGCGTGAAAATCCGAATCTGTATCATATGCAGATAGGGACGTTTCTACCCCTTTCTGGGCTTCCCAATAGGCCAGAACTCCTTTGTTTTTTCGGCCTGCTCCTATTCGATCCCGTTTATAGACTTTTAAAATGGGCCGATGTACATCCATTTTATTGCTCTAGCCCGGCCCCTTCGATGACAAAAGCCCCAGGTCTGGTGCGTCTCTTCCGGTCCAGCTTCATCCGTCTGCATGGTCCTTTGAAAACATCCCTTCGACTTGGCCTTTTTGGTGTATTGTGGATGTCTCGATTGGGCTTGTGTGGATGGCCCATCTACTTTCCTTATTTTCTCGGTCCAACGGGTTGCAACTCGACCCAAAATGTCTTTGAACAATCTAGAGTTGATGAGACCAGCCTTGCCACGTGTCTCTCGTCGTCATTCGCCTCGATTGTTGTGTTGTCTTCATCACTACTCAGGATGTCGATCTTCGATTGTCACCAACCGCCGAAGCTACATTTTTTGGCGTGCGTCAGCCCTTCCTGATGATCATCCATGAACTTTTCCAAGATTTGCATCCGCAGTTCTTTTACTTCCATGGCCCAGGTACTCTCCAACTCTACCAACCGTAGAGTCTGAGTTCTTTCATCATCATAAATTTCGAACTCCTTAAATAGAAAACCGGAGTCATGCCCTCTTAATATTAAGAAACCCATCTCCATTGATTTATTTGACTTGGTTACTTGGGCAATATCAATTAAACCTCCACAGAATTCACCTATTTTGTCGAAGGTATAGATATTCAATTTTTCTACAATTATACCTTCTACGCTCATCCAACTGTTTTTGCACGCCACCTTCACTCTGCCTTCACTCCAGCCATTGTTTCATTCCTCAATGTAAAACCCTTCTAGAAGAGTTTGATATTGTTTCTCTTCAAGAATCGAGATATCTGCTTCATCGTTGCAGAAGATGATTCCCCTCACTACATCCAGACGCCTGATATATATTTCTCATTTTAATACTTGCCAAACTAAACGCTCGACCACCTTCCATGGTGTTTCATCCAATGTTCGTATGATCAAAAACTTCTTTTCCTCACGGTATGGTCGACGAACTTCTCTCCCAGCATCCCTGTTCCTTTGTAGTCATCCTTGTCCTTCCTCTTCTCTTCTCCAAACAGCCTTATTTCTACTTTCTTTCTCCCTGATATCCATCGTCTTATCCGGGTCTGTTCGCCGTGTTTGTTCCTGCGCTGCTTGTTTTGTCTGTCGTTTTGATGTTTCCTGTACGACTATATCTAGCGCTCTCTATAGATTTCTCCATGCTTCTGTTGTGGTTTCCTCTGGTATGACGATACTCGCATATTTGTCGTTGATAATCTTCGTCACTTTGATATAGCGTCCTCATTCATTTATCAAAGCCTCCATGACTAAGTTGTACCCAGGTCCGCGAAACACCCTAAAGTTTCCCTTTTCGCCGTTAGCTAGAAGTGTCTGCTTCACCTTCCTTTCCAACCAATGTATTGTTTCTCTAGACACAGTGCCATGTTTTATAACCTCTTGTAATATGACTTCCTAAACGTCATCTGTGTAGCACAGCAAGAAGTATTTAAACTTCGTTGGGAACGAAACGTATTTCCACTCCCCATTCCCCGTTTTCCTCACATGCCATTTATTTTGTTGACCATCCATCCTTGCAAATACTCTTGTTTTCTGTTTTTTGGTAATTGGTAACCATCCATACTTTTGTCCTTTTCTGGTTCTTCTCTCCTTCCTTTTGACTAGTGTCCAGCCATCGTCGTTTGTTTTTGTGTTCACGCATAAGGATATTCCACCAGCTTGTCTTATCAACGTGGTGACCGTTACCGTTTATTCTTCCTAGTATGGTTTCATGGTATCCATTTCGCCTCCTTCGGTTGTCATCGTCCAATAACCTTTGTGGCCTTGTTTCACCCTGAGAGAAATCGGTACACCTTTCGCATCATTGCATTCTATCCATACGTTGATTCATTCGTCGTTCCTTTGGTCTTGTCGTTCTTTCCATCCATCTCCCCGTTCGCCGTTCACATCTCTGTTCACTTCTTTGTCCATCTCTCAGATCTCCGTCCATCCCAGCCATTTTCACACATCAAGAAGTAGGTTTTGACTTTGATGAAACATTTTGAGTATTATATTTGACCTAAATTTATTTTGGTCAATCCTTTTCAGCAACATTACATGATTTCCATTATGAGTGTTAAATATATTATGTATTTAGAGGTCTGACTTGTTTCATTTTCAAACTTTGGGATCTGAGGACTCAACTCTATTATATGTTATCCTTTTCTTTTTCTTCTTTTCACTCATTTCTTTGCCATTTAGTTTTCCCATTTAAGTGAATTTCAAATTTTAGTCATTATCTTCTTTTATGCTTTTTTTTTCCTTTTTTTCATCGGATAATCAACCTAGTAATATTCTAAAGTTTAAGTGTTGCAGACATACCTCATACCTGTGTCATATGATGAAAAGTTGGAATGGATATGTCAGGCCGAGTAAAAAGTGTGAGTAACAAAGGTTTTGAGTTGTTTTTTTCCTTCAACAACTATTCTGTGTGATATAATACCAGCAACAGCTAGCGGTAAAATGCTCTTTAAAAGATCTTTCAAATTTCAATTGCTACAATAATCAAGTATAACTACTATTCCTAGTCTAGAGGAGGAGATGTGACTGAATGAAGAGCTTTAATGACAAAATGTTGCACAGAATCATGAATACCAAGGCATGATAAAATCACAGCAAAGCAAGTTCAGTCACCTTATTGTCAATATTCAGCAACAGCTTACTGAAGCTTGTAGTTCAGCAAATTCAACTTGAATATGAGCCCCATTAAAATTGAAATTTTAACATATGACTTCCCATTAGAACAGCTAAATTTCAAGATGGACATTTTAAATAGATAAGGAAGATAAACTCCGAAAACTATCTAAAAATATAAAAAAGAAACAATATTTAAAAATATAAAAAAGAAACAATGTCATATTATAGAACTTGTGCCATTACAAATCATGATAATACCTATACGTGGTTAAAAGAGGATCATCCATCATTTCCCTTAGTAAAACTCCATCAGTGAGAAATTTGATTGCAGTCTGGCCCTGGATGCCAAATAGAAAAAAAAAATTCAATAAATTAACAATGTAACACCACGAATGTAACAACAATCAACACCCTTTATTTCACAAAATTAAAATAAAACAAAATAATCTATGAAGAAAAATAAAGTGTAGCACAATAGCAATTCATGCATCAATGGGTCCAAAAGTAAATTTTACATTCAAAATTAAGAGAAATTACAAGCTCTCACAGGTTTTGTAAGATCTTCAAAACGAATTGTGTACCCAACTTCCTCTCCAAGCTTGACACCCATCTCTTCTGCTACTCGGGAAGCAACTGCCTGTATGTAAGAAATAGCATATCAACCAAACGTAACATTTAGAACGTAAAAGCCTGCAGCAAACATGGAGTTAATTATGCATGCTTTCCCATTCAAATTCTATTGATATGAAGGAATTTTCGAATGGAGTTTGGCTCTACTTCATCATTTCATCATGAATTAACCATGTTTGTGTTGCATTCCTTATTAACATCTACAGCAATTAGTTATGTTAGGGGAATTCTTTGAGAACCAAGCATGTTGGGCCCTAGCTTCCCTTGGTTACTTGTTGGAAGTTGGAACATCCAGCAAAGGCACAAATATGGTATATTCAACAGTGGGAAAGAAACATGTAAAGGATGCTGCTCAATATGAGACACATACTTCCTTTTTTGGTATGATGTTTTTATGGATTGTATGTAGGGTTCTATTGACTAAAACGTTCCCAATGGCAATTTTAAGTTTTTAGACTGTATCTAGTTTTATTACAAGTCCTTAAAGGAGAAATGGGACATCATTATGTTATAATAATAATGACTTACTCATTTGATTTCTTAATTTTTATCCACTAATGTGTTTGATATCTTCTTGACAATCTTGGCCATAATTTTCTTTCAACAAAAGTTTTAAAAACACAAAGAAACAAATAGAGAACTCCATACCAACAGACATAACAAGGTTAGCATTATCCATCATCAACCAGAGTAGACCAAATAAATTTGTGACGACCTCTAAATGTTCAAAGGAACATAAATCATAGTCGTCAAAATAGTGAACTAAAGCAGATTGCTTCAAAGCTTGACAAATCAAATCGAATTTAAATTGGTGATTAATAATTTCATGATAGAATCTTATATGTGTATGTATTAAATATTTATAGAGTTATAAAAATATTGGGGTTTTTAAGCAATAAATAATTACAATCTAAACTAATTAACTATGATTAAAGTTTAACTAGCAATTCAATCAAATTCACTACCAATTCACTTATGATTCCAACAAATTTCTTAGGATTCACAAGTATAAAAATATATTATTTATTTTAATATACTATTTATTTATTACTAATTTAGGTTTTAAAATAATAATTTTTAAGCCCTCCCAACAACAAATTACAAATAGAGGTGCAAGCCACCCGACCTAACCAAATGCCACAACTTCAGGTCGAGTCGAGTTTAGCAAAAAGTTGGGTTAGGTCGAGCCAAAAATAATGTAACCCAACCAAGTCGAGTCAAGCGTCCAGTTCGGCCCAAAAAGGTCTGGCTGGACCCAGCCCAACCCATTCATGTAAATCTCCTGTCCACAGCGCCCCTGCACAATTGCTCAATAGATTGTTTTTTTTTTTTTCTCACTCTCACATATAAAAAGTTGTTGAAATGAAACCACCTAGCTTTCTTCGTTTTCTTCGTTCTCAACCCTTCTTTCTCAGTTCATGTAAATCGCCACGCACCAGTCACCCTTCGTCCTTGTAAATCGCCAATTTGCAATGCACCAATGATTGTTCGTTGGTGTAAATCGCCATGCACCAAGCAATCACCCAAACCTTCTTTCTCAGTTTCAGGTTTTCATTTCTACGGCAAACATGCCCATTTTCAAGCTTCTCGAGTCTAACACATCGCCACGCAGTAGCTACCCAACCAGTAACCACGCAACAACAAATTGTTGAGGGTTTTTTCCCTGATCTTCATGTTGAAGAATGAAGAAGACTTTTAAGGTCTTTTTTTTTTGGGTCTCTAAGAGAAGAATAAAGCATCATTTCTTCTCCTTTCTCAGTTGCCGGTTGCCACCATTTTTTAATGCTCCTAAATCCACCAGTGAAATTAACACAATTCTTAGTAATTTTCTTCTTTTGAAAGTTTTGAGCTTTTTTAAAAAAAAAAATAAATGGTCAAACCCAACTAGCTCGCCCAACCCTACGCAAGCTCAGGTCAGTAGGATTGGCTTCCCATTTGATAAGAAGTCGAGTGGCATCGAGTGTAATTTGATGTCATCCGAGCCCAACCCGCACTAGTTGGGTTTTTTTTCATTGGGACCCGATCAGGTGGGTTTTAAGAGTGGGACTCGACCCATTTTGTTCGAGTCGATTGGGTGGGGTCAAGTCAGGTCACGGGTATTTTGACCAGCCCTAATAAAAAACTTGGAAGTACTTCACCACCCAACTCCACCCTCAAACAACAAAACTCTCCCATATATGTTGAAAATCACTCTTTGCCAAACAAGGGTCTTGTTCCTTCACAATCTTCCAAATCCATTTCTCACATAGAGCCAAGTTCTTCACAAAGATATTCCCAATGCCAAGTCCTTGATTTTTGCAATGCCTCCCACTTTACCAAACTTCTCTTCTTTTGACCACCCATACCTCCCCACAAAACTAATCGAATTTTCTAGTCAGCAACCCTTGGTAGACCTATTTGACTCTTGAAGACTGAAAGGACATATAATGGTATTGCTTATAGTACTTTCCTTATCAATGCCAGCCAATGTCCCCTCTTTTGGATAGAAAAACATGTTTCCATCTCTCTAGCTCTAGTCTTTTGGAGATTGTAGCCATGATTGGTTCCGAAAATGTCATAGACCTCAAGCTACCTCCTAAGGAATGCCAATATAGTGATGTCCATGTACTAGCTAAACAAAAACTCATTATATTAGCCAATCTAAGAATCTCCAAGTTCATATTAATTCCTACCAACTAGCATTTAGTCGCATTCACCTTCAACCCCGAGATCTCACAAAGGCATTGCAAGATCTTCAGAGTGTTTCGTACATTGTCCTCTACCTCATGCAACATCAAATGAGGGTCATCGATGTACCGCAAGTGTCATACCTCTAGTTTATTGTTGCCTACATGAAGCCTTTTGCCATGTCAAACCATCATGCTTGAAACTCGAGACGCTCAAACCATCAAAAAATAAAGTGAATATAAATGGAGATAAGGGGTCACCTTGTCACAAACCCTTTCCCATAGAGAACTTCCCCTTAGGTCTTCTAATAATGACCATAGAGTATGTGATAGAGCTCATGCAGACCAATATTGATCTAATCCATACCTCCATAAAGGCTTTCTAATGTAGAACGTACCTTTCTTATCCTTTGAAAAGAAACAAAATATAGAACATACTCTAAGGAATTGTTGATTCACTATATCATATGTTTTAGCAAAATCAACTTATGTGTGGTCATTTTGCTATTTTTTCTAGGTTCCACTTTTGCACGTACAGTTCATTACACTCATACTTACGTCATTAATACAATTTTTTGTTTCTTGTAAAAAAAAAAATGTTTTAGCAAAATCACCTTCGAAAAATCACCCTACTTTACCCCAGCACCATAGTCTTCAATCACTTCATCACCCACTAAAACTGCATCCAGGATTTGGCTCCTCTTGATGAAAGTTGCCTATGTAGACTTGAGCTCGACTGACATAGTCATAGAAATTATCTTGTATCAGCTAATAACAAACTTGATTGGTTTATAATGGTCCAAACAACATGAGTTGCATTTTTTTGGGAACTTGACAAATATATATCGCATTTGCCTCATTATTTACTACTCCCTAGCATTTTTTTTGGAAATCATCTTCTTGTCCAATTTGTAGTGCACTAAGAAATAGAGGATGCAAGGATTTCCCATAATAGCTTTTTGGATGTTGAAATCATTTTGGAACTACCTTCTTTTTGGCTCCTCTTTAAATTTCTTTTAATTGTCTTTGGATTTTAAACTTAAGGATTGCTAAGATGTTGGCAGTCCATTCTATTAAATGCATAGCTCTTGTTTGGGATAACTAGTCTCTCTTGTTTCCTCTAAGGAATGCAGTAACTACTTTTGTTTCTTGTCACGAACAAAAAAAAAACAAAGAAAAAGAAAAAAGAAAGAAAACCAAGGAAAGTGGAGTGGAATTAATATCTATGTGGATGACCATAGATCATTTTGAACCAGCTAAAGCTTTGATAAGACTTGGTCATCAGCATGGTACTAGAGACTTGCATACAAGGATTTAATCCAAAGAGGAAGGTTCAAGTGTGGCCCAATTTCCCACGTGTTGAACCTACCCAGACATGCCCATGCCTAGAGTGTTAAGACAACCTTTATTAGCATAAGTGTATTATTCTCCAACAATTAATTTAACTAGAATTAGATGAACGATGAATGTCCTGTTGACAATCCTCACTCCAACTTACAATCTGACTAGTGTTAGTCTTCCACTATGTTAAAAACTTCAAGCTGGTGTTATATAAAATTTGACAAACATGTAGACAAAATTCTGATTGTTAAAAGCAGTATGAGACCATACTAAACAACCTTTCAGCATTATGTACTAAGACCAAAAGCCCCAGATGATTAAAATGAAAATAAATTATAATAGACATCAGAAGCCATAGAAAATAGTGCATTAGAACAAGTACAAGTATTGGCAATAAGAAAAGGGAGTAGGAAATTTTTTTTTTTTTAAAAGGAACCTGAACAGCCAACCGTCTTGGTTGTGTGCAAGCGACGACACGCCCACCCTCAGCCCAACCCGCTTCCCTGAGGTACTGCATTGCAAACATAGAGATGTGCAGTATGAAACTTAGTTCTCCAAATATGGAATTATTATATACCCAAAGATGAAAGAATCTGATAATAAGTGTTACGCAGAGCCTAATGATACAGTAACATCGACTAGCTTCTAAATAACGTGAACTTCCAGTTCTCGTTATCTCTATCCCAAATAAGCAGATTATTGTCCCATCACCCTGTTTCTGACTTTCTTCTCCCCTTGCCCCGTCGAATCACAGATCGTACATCAATAGAAAGAAAAATGAATCGTTTTTTTTTTTTTTTCTAGTGACTTCACTACTAAATGATACATAAAATACCCAGACATTGGCAGAGAAACGACAAGGGTACCTGAGGAATCTGAGTGGTTTTGCCACTACCCGTCTCACCAACAACAATGGTAGTGGCGTGAGTCTCCACAAGATAAAGAATTGCTTCGCGGTGATTGAACACCGGGAGCCTCTTCCTCTGCCTCTCGATGTTCGCATACCCAAATCTGCATATCAAAAGATCAATAATAAATTGAAAAGACCCCTTAAAACTTGGGTATAAGAGTGAAAAAAGTGAGAGTTTGAAAAGAATGAAGAGAGTAACTGACCCAGAAGAGGAATTTGAAGGTTGAAGAAAGAAGAGAACTCCTCCTTCTTCATCGTCCAGAAGACGAGGCTTCTCGGATCCTGGTTTCCAGAACTGACTCATTTTTATTTTTTCAGTATTTGATGAAGAAGAAACAGGACAAATAAAACACACAGCAGAGTCGCGTGGTATTCTGCAGGTGGGTGGCTCTTCGGCTCCGCTACTTGCAAGAGCGCGGAATGCATAGTTAAAAGAGTTGAACATACGAAACCGACCCTCTAAAAATATATTTTTGTAAAGCCAGACCATACAGCCAACTTGAATATGTTTAAACCCCTTGGCTAAGTGAAATGACGAAGGATGGGACTAAAATCACCCTATTAGTAGTTATTTTCACCTTACTTTTTTATTTTAATTATTCTCTGATATAAAATAATTAATATATATTTAATTAAAAATTTTATTTATTATCAAATGAGCTCATTCACCCCAACGTACCCCACACAACTAGTTCTACAATCAGCATCTCATCTCAGGTAAGCACATTCAAAAATTCTAGCAAGTTTCTGACAAACATTCCAACGAGATTCTAACTAGTTAGGGAATTCATTTGAATTGAGGTTTTGTTTATTTTCTTAAGAAATGGCACAAGAAATCGATTTTACAAGCAATATAGGCACCAATGAGGTATTTTCTGTCATTATGATTAAAATTTCATGTTTATTTACAAAAAGAAATCGGATGTTGTCTTGGCCACGGTCAAAATTTATTATATGAGTCTCGATTAAAGGTGACAAAGACTCACAACATGATTCTTAGCCCTATCTGGCCAAGACTCATGCTGCGAGTCTCTTCTCTATCTAGCTAAGATTATACATATTGCTTTTAATTCATTTCTTTTTTTTTTGTTCTTTTGATTAATTAATATTTATTTTGATAAGTTTAAGTCAAAGAAGATGCACTGATATTATTGTTGATTATACCAAGCGATTTACATTAGCCTGACCATTTAGTACAAATGAGGAATGATCTCATGAGCACAAAATAAATGAAAGATGAATGGTTCGGCCGGTGTAAATTGCTCAGTATAATCAATAATAATGTCAGTGCATTCTTCTTTGACCTAAAATGAATTAATTATCAAAATAAATATTAATTAGTCAAGAGAATAAAAAAAGAAATGAATTAAAAGCAATAGGTACAGTCTTAGCCAGACAGGGAAGAGACTCACAGCATGAGTCTCAGCTAGATAAGGTTAAAACTCATTGTTGTGAGTTTCGATCACTACTGGCCGAGACTCACAGTATGAGTCTCGATCATGTCTGGTTGACTCATGTTGTGAGTCTCGTTTACCTCTGACTAAGACTCATTTAGTGAGTCTCAACCACCTCTGACTGAAAATCATGTAGTGAGTCTCAGCCATGCAGAGTTGAGATAGCGTCTAATTTCTTCTCAAATAAACACGAAATTTTAATCAAAATGACATAAAAAATAACTCGTTGGCGCCTATATTGGTTGTAGAATCAATTTCTTATACCATTTCTTAAGAAAATAAGCAAAAACTCGATCTAAATGAATGCTCTAACATCAAACGCGAAAATGAACATGTCACTGTTATATTTATTTACCATTACAAAGTTAAGAGTTATATTACAATGCAAAGTTTGCAGAAAACTGGTGGGGATCTTGCCAGAATATTCGTTAGAAGCTCATCGAAACTTTTGAATGTGCTCGATGGAGATGAGATGTTGATGGCAGGACCAGTTGTTTGAATGAAAAAGTGGGGTGAAGAGAGCCACTAATGGAGTATTTTAGGGTTTTCAAAAAATGGAGTGAGTACATCAAATATTTAAATTAGTTGGGGTGAACTTAGTGTTAGGGGTGAATAAAGCCACTAATGGAGTGATTTTAGGCCCACTTAATGATGAAAATACCCCTTGAATCATAGTTTTTCTTACACTTCATGTGAAATGATAAAATTGTCCCTGATATTTGATTAAATCTTGATGCGCCAATAACAACAATGAAAATGATGAAACTATCCACACTTTTCTCATGTAAAATGACTAATTGTTCCTTGATTTTAACAAAAATGAGCCAGAAGGAAGATCAATCGTTTCATTTTGTCTCTTGCTAATATATCAACGAATATACAAATCCATTCTAGATGATTTTCATTCCAAGCTGATTTATGACTTCTCCTTGCATCTTCTTTTTCGCACCTTTTACTTTTTATTACAACTTTTTGGGCCTAGTTTCGCTGAATTCTTTCATTCAAGCTTAATTTTGTCATCTTTTTATCAATTTTAGGTACATCTATTATTTGCATGGCAAAAAGTCATCATTATTTTCTTCATTTACAACTACTCATTCTCTTGTAGTTATAGTTTCATTTGAAAATTGGTTAGGATTTGGGCATTTGAGAGGTTACTTGCAATTTGAACTTAAGAAATGTCAATTTCTAGGTTTTCTTAGTGTCCATAGTTGTTTTTTGTATGATGTAATGTTGTTGATATATTGGCACTAGCATTGAAACAACAACATATAGTTGCTTTTCAAAAAGTTGTTAATATATTAGTGACAATAGCGTCAATATATTGACAACGTGAACAATCTATACTTTTCATGTAATTCTTTAGTGTTTAATTTACTAACTTGAATATAATTCAACTTTTCCAAGAAAATGGTTAGAGAATTGAGAAATCGAAGTACCCTCTAAGTTGCTAGGGTGACCAACAAATCAATTTTTCAATGCAGTTTCAATAATCATGGAAAAAGATGAGAGTGATGAGACTAAGAAAAAGTTAGTAAAAGAGACAATTTTGACCTTAACAAAAAGAGATAAAAAAATGAGCTTCACGAGGTGCAAAACCAACTTCATATTGTCCTCTTATAGATTGGTATAATGTTAGACAATAAAACAAAGAGGCATGAAGCTGGTGGGAGCCAAACTCATGGTGTTGGTAGGAGCCAAAGGGGGAAAGAGGCTGAGGGGACTTCCCCTAATACCCCAGGGGGGAAAAGAGGTGGCAAGAAAGAATTTTCCCACACCTGAAGGGGGGAAAGAGGTTGAGAAGACTTCCACCAATGGCCTTAAGGGGAAAGAAGAAGCTAGGGAGAATTCTCCTTATATGTAAGGGGAAGAAGTTGAGGAGACTTCTCCAATGCCCCTAGAGGGGAAGAGGTTGAAGAGACTTTTCCTAATGCCCTCTAAGGGGGAAAGAGGAGGCTAGAAAGAATTTTCCCATAACTAAGGTGTCAAGATGAAGCTGCTAAAGAATTAGTTGATTAGGTTTTTATTATGTATAATCCAACTATAACCTTCTCCACTTATGGCCACTAAAATGAGGATCATTAAGTCAATCTTTCGATAGGAGAATCCATTATGGTATTGGTCCAACCCATTCATGATCTAAAATGTACAAGGACCAAAAGGGAGAAAAAGTGTGCTCTTGTGCTTTGCACACTATATGTAGATCCATTTTTAAAGAAATCGAAGGCAAGAACCAATGAGGAGCAACAATATGGTTTAAACCATGATTAGATGAAAGAGTGATATTATAACTTCTTTAGCCCGATTGGTTCAAAACTGAAAGATTTTCTTAACTTGGATTGTTGTCATATCTAGACGATAGTGTTGGCAACTCTACAAGTATACAAGATCGCAATAGTAATAATCAGTAGAGGCGGGGTATCATACTCAGGGAACGTATATTAGTCAACTATCTCAAAAATCCAATCTAATATTATCATTCAATTTATTAAGGCTCCTAATATAGGTTGATTTGTTTGAATCCGAGTTTGAATTAAAAACTATTGAAAGTAATAAAAATTTTGTTTTAGAGCCTATGTTGAATAATTATCTATGATAGTAAATTCTTTTATTCTCATCTTCAATTCCTATTCTAATTTATTAAACTTCTAGTATTGTAGGTTCTAGCACTTATTATCAAGATCCTCTCCCGAGGTACCCTAACACCTATCAATCTTTTCCCTAATATCCTCTTCTGAGGCGCATAGTTAACAACCTAATGTCTTGTGAATAGTAATCATGTGCAATCTCCTAGAAAATCGACAACCTTTCGGTCAATCAACTGATTTAGGTCTATATTGTGATAGTCTAACTATTAAACATCTTTCTCAAGCTAGTTTAATAGTTTGAGATCATAGTGTTCATGGCCAGTAAACATCAAGCATTAAACACCCAAAATATAAAACAATACATCAAAATCAATTAATTGGAATATGAAATCTCAGGATCCTACATTAGAAATTTACATTCTAGACTTAGGATTAACTAGCCTAACATTGTAATAAGTTCAAACATCAAAGAATAGTGAATACAAAGTAACATACTCAAAGGTTGATCCTTGATCTTCAATCTTTTGTTGTTCTTGTTCTTCATCTCTATTCGGCCGTCAAAATCAACTAATCGTCAAAGTTCAGAATGTTTAAACCCTAATCTACTTTACTATTTATAACAAAACACTTAAGAACCCTAAACAAAATTAGGAATAAATTAGTTAATCGCATTACCGCGGTCAATGACCGTGGTAATCATCGTCCCTAGTTGAAAACAGGAATTTCTGGCATTTTATGAACTGCAGTCACTACTTGGTCATCATTTTCTTCACGATATGCATTTTATGGTAATCGTAGTCACTGATCGGATAATCACGATAACCAATATGACTTGTTTTTCTGTGGTTTTCTGGCTTTTCTCCAACTACCTCGGTCATCAGTTCATGTGCCGTGATAATTGGTTGCTCTTCTTTGATTGTACTATTCCACATCTATCTGACTCCAGGGGGATTCTTGGGCTAAATGTGCATTCAAGGGTGTCTCATTATGTCGAGCGCTTTTGGGAGACTCAGGTTCGAGTCTTGCAAATAACAAAACCCTGCACCCAGTCAGTGGTGGCAAAGGTGGAGATAATATCGTTATGGCGGGCTCGAGTTGCTACAAATGATATCAGAGCTACTTTGTGTGTACTGGAGGTGTGAATATCGACACGAGATTGCTCCCAAGGGGGGTGGATTGTAATATCCCACATCAGTCCGACTCTAGGGGGATTCTTGGGCTAAATGTGCATTCAAGAGTGTCTCATTGTGCCCAGTGCTTTTGGGAGACTCCAGTTCGAGTCTTGTCAAGAACAAAGCCCTGCACTCAGTCAGTGGTGGCTAAGGTAGGGACAATATCGTCATGGTGGGCCTGGATTATTACATTGATTTAGCTTTTCTTTGTCTCTTTGTGTTGTGATTCTCTCTCTGCTTCGTTCCTGTCCTGCACAAACACTAAAGAACCTTCCTCAAACATCATTTTATCATAGAAATGCTATAAATAATGCTTAACAATTCTCAAATGTAATAAAACATGTAATTCCTATCATAAAAGCTCATGCCACTAATCATGCAGAAATGTATTTGATTTCTTACTAAACTTTTATAAAATACCTATAAACTACTCATAATAATGTTAATCTATCATGTAACTAACAAATAGCATAAGGCTTAAGATAGTGTAATTATGTTTGCTAGTTTATCAGGCTAGTTTCCAAGAATGAGTAACCAAACGAAAGCACAAGTTCTACATTTTAGATTTATAACATTATTGGATATATTTATGTTGTGAATTATTGGTATTTGCTTTATGTATCTTGCTTTATTGCTTATTTTTGTTTTCAACACATTGACGTATGTGCATGGTGGTTGAGGCATCAAATAGTAAGGAAAGAAAGGGTTCTAAAAGTTGTTATGCTTGGCCGGCTTTTAGTTGTAAGTTCCATTATAACATCAATTAATTTAATACACCAAGTAAAAGTTGCCAATGTATCAACAATAACATTAAGGTTGGGTTATTGATATATTGGCAACAACAGTGTGGATATATTGACAACATAATAATATTGAGGTTGAGTTGTTGATTTATTGAAAATAACAATGTCGATATATTAGCAACTTTGTTAGTGTTATTTTCTTGTTGATATATCACTTGATATCAATATTAATATATTAGTAAACATAATTACACTAGGGTGTAGTTGTTGATATTTCAATAAGGATGTTACTGATATTTCAACAGTGTGGATATATTGACAACATAATAATATTGAGGTTGAGTTGTTGATTTATTGAAAATAACAATGTCGATATATTAACAACTTTATTAGTGTTATTTTCTTGTTGATATATCACTGATATCAATATTAATATATTAGTAAACATAATTACACTAGGGTGTAGTTGTTGATATTTCAATAAGGATGTTACTGATATATCAACAACTTTTATTTGGTGTTATTATGTTGTTAGTATTTTGGTGATGGTGTTATTGATATATCAACAAATATAGCTATACTTACGATAGAGTTGCTTGTATATCAACATCATTATTGTCGATATATCAACAATTTTCATTTAGTTTTAATAATGTTATTGATATATTAACAAACTATGTCCTAAAGCAAGTCAAGCACAATGATTGGCTCGCAAATGTTGTAATGGTGAAGAAATTGAATAAGAAGTGGAGGACTTGCATTACTTTTACATATCTCAACAAAGTATGTCCTAAAGAAAACTTTCCTTTTTACAAGAATTGACCAATTAGTGGAGGTGACAGTAGGGTATGAGCTCTTAAGCTTCATAGATACTTACTTGGATACAATCAGATTATAATGTGCCAAGATGATGAAGAAAAGACCTAATTTATCACCGATTTAGGACTTTATTGATACAACGCCATGGCATTCGAATCAAAGAACACGGGGGCGATATACTAGTGATTAGTTAACTATGTATTTGAAGA
>JAJIYU010010129.1:0-16541 GCA_030144865.1 Tinospora cordifolia | reverse complement strand
TGTTTATATATATATATATATATATATATATATATATATATATATATATATATATATATATATATATATATATATATATATATTAGCGCTAGCATCAATAGATATCTAATCAAACAAGGAAGACAAGTACTCTTCTCATCGGGGCATTCCCCCCCAAACCCCTGTTTGATCGAGGTTGACTTGAGCTCCTCATGTAGGAAGTTTGTGTCTGCCCCTTGCTCTCGAAATAGAGTACCATAAACTTAATTTGTATACATCATCAAATCCTAATCTTGTGCAAACACAAAGCTCTAAGAAAAATGATCTATACTTGGCCACCTAGTAAAATGTGTTATTTTATTTTATTTTGAGCTTAGGTAAATATTCAAACACAAAATTTTGAGCTTAAGTAAATAATAAACATATAAGTATAACATCAAAATAAAATAAAATAACATGAGGTAAAATGATCCTCAATATTTTTGATGGAATATATCATGTGCATCAATGCTTTCATGAAATTTAGGAATTATAATACTAGACGGAGAGACAGGAATTCAACAAATGACAAGTGTTTTTTCTTGTGTGAATCACATTTCAATGGGAACTTCATGAGTCGATACGCCCACGCATCTTGCATACAAAATATTTTCAAGAATGTAACAACCTGTAATTTGTATTACACGTAGATATGACGTATGCATGTATATACACATGTATTAGACATGTATGCGAGTATGCATATTAGTATATATAACATCATGTAGAAAAAAAAAATATACAACCCATAAAGAAATTGGAGTAATTTAAAATAATAATAATAATATTAACATTAATATAGAATTATAAACAATGGGTATATATATTATATTATATTAGGATGAATTTTGGTAAGGGGATGATAGTATAAGGTGGTTTAAAAAAAAGGATATTAATTTGTTGGGTGGCATGAGAGCAAGTGAGAATAAATGAAAGAAAAAGAGAGTTGTACGGTGGAATGGGGTGTTGGTTATAAAAGTAAGGACTTAAATTTGATTGGTTAGTACTTCATTTACAAAACACACTAGAGAGCCAATGCACGGAGGGAAGGAAAAAATAAAAAAAGAAATCCAATGTTTTTGATAGATTCACCATGTAGTTAAGTCATTTCTTCTTATTCTTGTTACAAAAATGTTATGTACGCCACGCACTACGATCCTAAGGTTATAATTTTTACTGTAAATAGTGTTTTATTGTAATACCCAAAAATGAGGCATTACCCCAGGTGAGTAAAACTAAGTAAAAATTATACCAGTACACTCCTGGTGATATCTATATCACAAATATGTGGTTTGCATTCATTTATCATGTAGACACCAATATAAATACACAAAGTTGAATGACTTCAGAGGGCTTTTGTGTATGTTAAACCCTATTAAATTTTAATTGAATCATACAGAAATATAGAGAACAAAAATATGTACTCCTTGACATCAAATTCATGAATTTTAGATATCAATTGAAATTTTGGTGAGTAATTGATCAATTGGATTATTTATCAAAACTTGAAAAAAATTAGTTAAAATATAATTGGGAAGCCATTTTTGATATTTTTGTGAAAAAAATTAGTAAAAATATAATCGAGAAGCCATTTTTGATATTTTTTTTTGTTGTAGCATTATTTTATATGAGTAGAAAAATAATCTTAAAGATTATTTAGAATATTTAGATTAAGGCACACCAATGTGTGGAGTCAAATGCATATAGAGGATTAATATATTAAAGAAACACGCTAGAAATGATTTATAAAATAATAATAAATGAGTTGAGCTTCAATCGATGCATATAAATGACTTTTGGTGACAAGATTATATTGGTGCTGTGGAGACTAAATTTTATTGGATGTTAGGAATTGGTGGAACGTTAAAATTTGTGAGTAATCTTTACTTTTGGTATTATGTGTGATATTGATATTATATTAAAACTTCTAATTTCTACTAAATAGAATGATATATTGCATTGCATGTCTATTTGAATTTCATAAAATGATTTTGATGCATTGTAGCATGTCAATTACATACCTAAGTAGGTTATTAACATGAAAGCATTTCTGTTGGTCATAATCTCAGGAAAAAGACTCATAGGAGTAACTGTTGTGGTAATCTTGGTTTGTGCATTCCTGGTACGAGATGAATGAGATAGAAATGGATAGAGTGTCAGATGGATTAGAGATTGGTGCACTCCTCATTGGTACACATGAGGAGCATACTCGCTCTGTTATCTAGAAGGAGGAAGATGATTCATGTTTTTAAAGAGATTGCACGTTATTCAAATGGAATGCATGTTCATTCATTATATGATACATGTATGCTATTTCTATTTCATATGTAAATGATTTGAAATTTGCTTTGCCTTTCATGTTTTCATACATATGATGACTATGTAATACTATAAGTCAAATTATTCCCTAAGCTTATTGTTTGCTCACCTTACTCTCCATTATTTTCTCCAAGTTTTGATAAGAAAGGGAAAGGAAAGATGTTGTGATAATAGATACTAGGTTTCCTTTGGAGTTGATAGTATGTTGTTAATTGTAGCAATTAGCCAAACTATTGTATTTGGAGGTACATGTATACTTGTTATCATCTGAATGTATTATCAAAACAAATTATGGATATTATGTGGACAAATGGTTAATTTTATGAAGGAATATATACATACATACATACATACATATATATATATATATATATATATATATTGATTATGATTCATCAAGAAATTTAGACTTGGTGACATGTTATATTTTTAGAGGAGACTTTACAAAAAATTATTCATAAAATTTGTGATTTGGTTAGAAAGGTTTATAGGGTTTTTAACATGTCAGTATTCTAAACATGTTTAGGAATTATGTGTTAGTCGTAACATCATCTTAAAAAGAATTGTGACAATAGTGGTATCAAAGCTTTAGGTTTAAAAATCTTAGAAAGAGAAACAAACTTATATGTTGTTATATATATTGGTTTATTTAGGTAGCTAAATTTAGATTATAAATTTGTTGGTGTTATTTAATGCATTTCTTTCTCTTTTTTAAATGAGCATATCTAAATAGAAAGAGTCAAGGGAATTGTCGTGACCCCTTCCCTAAGCCAAAGGGTGGCCCAACTAGCACAGTGGCTTAATGAACTCACTCACCATGTCAGGTTCGCCCAATCACTGTTAACCTTCTCCAATTTCAACAATGAGTGATATCAGAATAATTTAGAGATTCAAGTGCGAAAGTAAGCAAACATTACAAAACAATGATTATTGTATTACATATTATCTTGTTCAAAAATACACAGTGGACCATATATATATACACAAAAATGACCAACCTGAACAAAAGACTAGAAAAGGAAAAGAGAATCGTGAGGAGACTAGGCAATCACCATGCCCTCTGTTAGCCCCCAAAGAACCTGAAATGTTAGTAGAGCAGTGAGCCTAAAAGTCAACATAGCCTAGTGAGTAATAAGATCAAAATGTTACCCATAACCAACATTCCAAATAGTGCATGTATGCATGAACAGTCAAATGATATAGTGTTTGAATGCATGACATAGTATAAAAGCAGTTATAAACTATGCAACAATTATAGAAGAACATTTCAAATACATGCTAGTTAAAATTGTATCTAGGCCAGGGTCTTAAGTCAACAAACCCAACCCTATGGTCATTGCTCAAACGGGTTGTAAGTCAGGTGTACTGGCAACTCAAGCAGGTCGTAAACTAGGTGTATTCCTCGAAGACCCTAACCCTGCGCTCAATCCTCGAGTGTCATCACTCGAGCGAGTCGGAAGCTAGGCGCATCGATCATATGCCATAACCCTGTGCTCAGACCTCGAGTCTAATCTCAATCACATTGTGTACCCTGACCCCGCTCTCGATCCTCGAGCCTATGGTCTCATTACCCGTGTATATCTATACATTTCGAAACCAATATGATGTATCTCAATCACATGAAACCATTTAAACCATGTCATTTTACAGATGTTTATATAAGGAATACAAGTTATGGTAAACACCTAAATCAAACTACTCCCCTCGGGTCCTGTACACTGATGTCCCTTTGATACTCGACCCAGTCCAGCAGTGTATACTCGAATCTGCATTATTTAAACTTACTTTTAGTTCTCTTTAGAATGTGGCTTAATCTCTTGTTTTACTTTACCTTATTGGGCTCGATCGACCCAAATTCGATTCGGTCAAATTCAGTCAATCCATCAAACCTGATCAACTAGTCATACTTTGTCAAAATTGGTCAACATGATCAATTTTATCACCTTGGTCAATTTGGGTCAAATTGGACTAAATTAGGTCAAAATTGGGCCAATTAGGCCAAAATCCTCAAATTTCAACACTTAGCCAAATTTGAGCTTTTTGCTCTCTCTGCGCAGCAAAACTGTTAATTTTTCTGGGATCAATACTTGTGTCAGATTTGTGCAAAACTTTTCAGATTTCATCGACAACTCTTAAACATTCACCAAAATTTTAGATTTTGATTTTTAAATGTAACAACAAGACTATAAATTCTCATCTCTTATGTAACAAGCAGTCACTTTATGCATTAGTTGACCCGCTTACCCAACTCAGATTGAGACGAAATTTGGTAAACATGTTTTTGACATAACTAGTGACTACTCCAAATTTCAGCTCCAAATACCCTTCTTTGGTTGTCAATTGGTCTCCTACATTCTCTATTATGTAACATATTTTTTAATGTTCAAGTTTTCTATGATTTTTAAGTGCTTAATTATCCCTATTACTCCATTGATTTGAGGCCTTTTCTCACATGTTTTGTAAGGCTTAGATCACATAACTTTAGCAGTTCAATTCTCATTCAAAATAGTAAGCAAACATAGTAATGATCACTCTCAAATACACCCTACAACACTTAGCACATATCAACAATTCTAAAAATTTTTCTAAGTACCAAATTTTCACATGTAACTAGGCATCTTTGCATGCATATAAAACTATGAGTATAGAGGCTTAAGGTTTGGGTTTATACCTCCTTGTAGCCTCAAATGTGAGGTTTAAAACGCTCCAAATCTCGACTCAAATGGATGTCCCTAGCTAATTCAAATGTTGCGTCAAAGATGCTTCCAGGAACTATTTTATGCTGGAACTATTTTTTGTTGGAATTGTTATAACAATTAACAACCAGTCAACTTTAGCACCTTGTAAAACATGTTTAAGACCTTAGTTTTTGTTTTATATCAATTGGAGATTGAAGTACTCATAACAAGGAACAAAACGAGTGGTCTTACCTCAAAAAGGAACTTCAGATAAGTTAGGAGACAGAGTTGATCTAATATTCAAGGGTAAGACCACTTAGATATCATACCAATTTTCATCATTTATAACTTTAAAAAAATAATTAATTACCCAATAATTCATAATTTCTTTCCAAAAATTAGATAATCACTCTAAAATTTATAGTTTCACCTAAAAATTACATTTCCTCTATAATTTATGTATTATACTCCCAAAAATTATATTTCTTAGTTATTCTAATTTTCTTCAATTAAATGATTAAAAATTAGAAAAAATTAAAAAAATTCATGTATTTTCATTAAAAATTTCAAAAAAAATACATGAGAACACGTGTATCAAACCCGTTAATTTTGTGTATCAAAAATATGGGTTGTCACAAGAATTATGGATCCCCAGGAGGAACAATTTAAGAAGTTGGAGGAAATGGCACTGGTGCAACATTAGAATACTAAACAACTCATAGAAATGATGGTTAAGATGAGGGAAAAGATACGGACACCTAATGCACTAGTAGTCTCTGAAGTTGGTGCCAATAGTGTTGAGGTTAATAAGATAATACTTATTGTTGCAACAAAAACTCTAGTGCAACAATTCATAAATAGTACAGCGGATATACTTTAAAATTGGAAATCAAACTAAAAATGTTAAAAATAAAATAAAATGTTGTTTATAAATATAATTAACTGAATTTAAAATCAAATGAATCATTCTAGAAGAATTAGTCAAATACCACCTATCCCGGACGACCTCCCCAACGAGGCATCCACTGAAACTATGAGTTTTTTTATGTACATTAACATACTCTACATCCAGGCGTACCTAAAAAATAAAGTGGGAGTGAGCTCAAAAGCTCAGTGGATCGATCCTACACATCACATGCATTATACAGACCCAATCCAAAATATTACAAATACTTTCAAATATTAGGCGTTCAAACATTCATTCGTTTTAATCGGGGTCTAAGACCGGAAGAAGGTTGAGATGCCTCTCGGTATTCCTTGTGATTCAATCTAATCTCAGAGGGTTCCAATAACCGTCTAAAATCAATCGACACTCACATCACAACCTGAGAGAGTGTATTTACCATGGCATCGTACTATCTCCCAAAAACTTCGAGCTGTCACAGTCAGCTCCGGTTGGGAATACCTACGATCCGCCTTGTGGCTCGACAATCTCAAGCGGTGACATATAGGAGATGCCACCTCGATCCGCTTCAGGCTCGTCAATCGTACCGATTGTGGATTCTTAATAACCCATCGTCTTATTTTAGTTTTACAACCAGTCTCAATCACATTAAGCATCACACCATTTACTAGGAAAATAATTCAAACTATTTATGCAAATTAACATGATAAGATGCATGAGTGAACAACAAAATCTAGATGCATATGTTTCTAGTCATGCATGCCGTATTCGAGTAAATCTAAATGTAAGATTATGTTATGAACTAATTACACATGGATTAACAATTCATCATACATGACACATCATTCATATAAGCCAAACAATTTTAATCACTTTCCTAATAAGATTCTAATAACCTAGAATTATTCGAACAAATGTTTTGAATTTTAAATCTATATAATACATATGAGCGAGGAAGTCATGCCTACCTGATTCCGCCAATCTTCAGGACTCCTTGCTTTCCTTCAAGTCATTCGGTACTTTAAAATTGTACAAATCTAAAATTTAACCATCGATAACCACTTTCTAAGTTCTTAATTCATTTTCAATCTCATTCAAAATTACTTCTTAGCCTAAATAGTTCCTAAAATTCTTTTATAAAGTCTTAATATCAATTTCAACTAGTTTAGTATTATTCTTAAATTCTAGAATTTTATATGTTCTAATTAATATAATTTCTAAGTCTTTTGAATTTCCTTGATTTGAATTTTAAAACTTTAATAGTTAATTTCTAAACTTCTACGATTTATGCATTTCTAAGTAAGTTTATTTAGATTCCAAACAATTCATTTAAAAACATTAAAACTTAAATTTGAGTTCTAAAAATAAGTAACTTATATTCAATAAATCTTATTTCGTGTAAATAAGATTTTCTTTTTTATAACAAATTTGAACTAAGTCCAAGATATTAATTTATCACCTAAAAATTCTAAGTTACTTTTTTAAAATAATTTATTTATCTTCGCATATTAAATCTAATTTATAGATTTCTTACATTCTATATTCTAGAATAGAGATTTTTTATCTTAAGACTTTTTTTCTTAAATAGTTTACTTAATTCCTATTAAGTTAATAAAAGAGTTTAACTTATTCTAAACCAATTTTTTTCAAAATTACAAAAATTAATAACCAAATAAGTGACCAAGAAATTTCGTACCTTTCTGAATTTAAGTTCCCGTTCGTTTATTTGTTTTGATTCGTCGCACTAAAACCTTGAATCAAAGCCCGTATCAACCATTCAAACTCACAAAATCCCGGACCGGCTGTTGGAAGTGTTTTGTTCTTCACCGCCATTGCAAACACGCACATCATACACCACGACAGCCATCATCTTACAACAACAATTCCATCTCTATCTTCACGGTCCAAAAGCAGTAACTATCCCAACAAACCTTGTCTCAACTCACGATCAAGAAATAGCAATTTACTCAACCCGTTTCTGCTCCCATTCACGTTTAATAACTTACCCCAACCAAACTAGCAACACACCCAAAACCAGCACGTTGCTGGTCTTTGCTTCTTCATTCCAACTATCCCAATTTGCTCAAAATCTAGTTTTTTTTTTTTCTCTTCACGTTCAGCAAGCACTCAATCCGAAATTTTTGGGTTTTTATTTTGTTCGTCTTCATCCAATAAGCTCAAACCAATGTGCAGCAACTCAATCAAGTCCAACAAGCATCACAAATCAGCTAAGCCCCTTCTTCATTCTTCATTCACTCCACTAGAATTCATAAACTCAACCCACACTCATCAGAAAATCAACCCAGAAAATCCAAAGTTTTGCCTCTTCATTTCGGTCTTCAACCAACCACTAGCTGTGGATTTCCTGTTTTCGTGATTCACCAACCAGTAGCTGCAAGTCCTTCATCTCCTTCCCAGCTCCAAATCACCTACACACACCTAACGGACAGCAAACTCCATCACTCCATGCACTAACTTCCCCCATCTTCTCCGTTTTCAGTAGCAGCGGCTCCCCAAAATCACTCCCCCCCTTGCTCTGTTTCTTCTTTCCTCTGTCCGCGCCACAACACCCAAAACAGCAGCATCCACTCCCCCCTGCTCTGTTTCAGACTTCTTCTTTTTCCCTGTTTCCATGCTCAACCACGTACTCCCTCTGTTCGTGCAACCAGCCACCAAAACCGGCTGCCTCTTCCCTCTGCAGCAGGGACATCCACAACTCAGGTAACGGCAGCAGCAACACTCTGGCTGCCTTGTCATGGGTCCAACACCAGAGCACCAGTTCCAACTTCTCCTTCTCGTTCGGCGACAACAGCAGCAGCAACAGGCGGAGTGGAGCTAGTCTGCTTCCCTCATCTTCTTCTTCGTTCGGTTTACTCAAAGCAGCAGCAACGGTAACCACAACAGCAGCAATGACAGCAACAGAGTGTCATTTGCTCTGTTTTCCTTTCTTCTCGGTTCTTCATCGCCACGGCAGCAGCAAAACCGGCGAAGCTGGCTTTCCTCTTCTCCTGTTCGCGCAGACTCAGAGCAGCAACATCTCTGCACCGTCTTCTTCACGTTGATCATGCCACCAAGAAGCTGCTATCGCTTCTTCTTCTTCTTTCAATCGTCTTCCTCAAACAAAATTTGAAGCCCTGAATATCTTTTGCTCGTTGTTGCCATCCGCCCAATAGAGCATGCACTATAGTCATGCGAGTCCTCAAATCCCAAAACTTTCGCCTCCCAAACCAACCTTCTTCTTCCTTCCTGTTTCTTCTTCTTATTTCTACATATTCCGGTCCTCTTTTTATTTAAGTTTATATAAATCCTCATTATAAGTTTATAAATTTGCATATATTAATCTCTTTAATTTATTTCCTCCCCATTATAGGTTTATATACATTAATAATATCATTATCCTTCTTTATACCTTTAATTTTATTTGATTTTATTTATTTTTTTCTCTATTGTATATGGGAATATGTTTCAAGCATCCATTTATTATAAATTCTCAATTCCTACTTTCATCAATTTATCATATCTTTTAATGACACATTTCATTATATATATATATATATATATATATATATATATATATATATATACTTATTATTATCATTTTTTCCTAGCTAATTCAACTGATACCGATTTTTCAATTATTATTTTACTTATACATATTAATAATGGAATTTTCTTCTTTACTTCAATACTTCTATCATTTGTATAAATATTATTATATTATTTATTTTATGCTCACTTACGACGTGGCACAATCACGAAGTTACAGGGTGTTACAGTAATGTTAGATTAACTGCCTTTAAACTCATAGAGGATGTAAAACAATGGTGGAAGCCCATGGGTAGAAGCAATTAAGATGCAGTTTCTTGGAAAAAATTTAAGGAGATGTTCTATGAGTATTTTTTTCCACCAATAGAGAAAGATAAACGAAGGGATCAATTGCTTCATCTGAGGCAGAGGAATATGACATTCGGAGAATATGAACATGAATTTACTAGACTATCTTTCTTTTTACTAGAGTTAGTGGCCACTGATAATTTGCGAATGAAAAAGCTTTGAGATGGTTTCCAAGATGTTATATGTAAGGGTTACATTAGTTAGAGTAAAAACATATGCAGATGCTGTTAATTAAGTTTTGAATTTTGAGAGGGTAGAAACTGCAAATCAAGAAGTTGCTTCACATACTTCTTTGTCATCATTTGAGTAACATGTAACATTCCATAGAAAAAGAAAATCGAAGTGGAACATGAACCAATTTGAGGGGAATAGAACATTTTGTATGGGAGAAGTATCTAATAGGGTTGGGACACCTGCAACACCAGTGGTGCCAATTCCAACATCAAGTTCCAGGGGATAACAATTTATGGGGCGATCT
Organism: Tinospora cordifolia; assembly: GCA_030144865.1. Taxonomy (NCBI): domain Eukaryota; kingdom Viridiplantae; phylum Streptophyta; class Magnoliopsida; order Ranunculales; family Menispermaceae; genus Tinospora; species Tinospora cordifolia. Next base: position 6,250 of record JAJIYU010010129.1, on the reverse strand, counting down.
CAGAGTCAGAGTTCCTCAATGATACTATTGGTATCATCAAGACGAGTAGTTGGTAAAAGATAGGGTGAGATGTTAGCACCTAATGTATAGTCACAAATAAGGTCTTTTAGACCTCAATTATCTATTACTTGCTTTCGTTGTGGATAAAAGGGTCACAAAAGAAATGAATGTCCATTTCGAACACCACAAAGGGGGTTGGCAACTCCATTCCAAATGACTTCAGCACCTCCAAGAGAGAAAGCTAAGGCAGTAACTAAACTTGATCCAGAGGCTAGCAAGAATCTAATTGAAGGTATGATTAGCAGTTGTGATATTATGATGTATTTTTTAATTGATGCTAGATTGAAATCACTCCTATTAGAACTAGTACACCCTTGATATTGATGTAACACCCCACCTCCCATACCCAGGCCCACACCATCCGACGATATTTTTCTTCAATATTTTTGAGCTGCATGGGAGGCAGGCTCGTGCTACACTAACCTTTTTTCTTACTAAGTCTCAAATCCAAGAGACTCTCTGTGTACATTAGTCTATGTACAATATAATTCATGAAAGTTGATAACACCATACCATAAAATAAATTGTTTGTCATTTATTTATTCAAAAATTCAAAGGTAATAATTCAACCTCTATTATAATGAAATAAAATGATTTGGACCAACATGCCCTATAATTAAATAAAATTCCTACGAAATGACTTAAACAACTCCTAGATAGTCTTAACATTTAATTCCCTAAAATGTTGAAACATAAGGGGTGAGCTAAAAGCCCAATAGATTATCCGAAATATTTAAATTATTATTTTGACAAAATAAAACATGCATAGCAACCACTTTTAAAAAATCAATTGATTTAAGCAATAAATTATTTCAATTGTCATTAAAGACCGAAATGATAACCCCCAACATTCCAATCCCTAGGAAAAGAGCTACTGCACTGAACTCAAACCCATAGAGTTGAGGTAGAATCAACTTCAAACCCTTTATTACCTCACAACCCTTAATTGGAACACTCACGGTGAGCATTCGTCCCCCAATCAATACATGGTTAAGATCTTTATTTATCTTATGTTAAATGTAAAAAAAACATATATTTAAATATTTCAATAGTATTTAAATATACAAGCATAGTAACATTACATCATAGATCATGCATTATAAGTCCAAGTATGCATATTCTATATGCCATGAATATAAGATCAAAGTGAAACACCTAAGCAAGCTTTATTTGAATCAAAATAATAAAGTAAAAAGTGGGAATCATTTTACCTCATAATCGCTTCTTTCTGAATTTTCTAAACTCCTCTCAGATCTTTTCCCCTGCATGCACTAAATCTGTACAACACTCTGTTGCTACTACTCTACTAGCTGTTTAGAACAACTCAAGAAAGAAGAAAAATATTAGGTGTCAAGGAGGCAGAGAGAGCAAGAGGGGCCTTATCAACTCTTGCTCTGGGATGAATGAGATGAGAGGGAAAAATGGGTTATATAGAATCTCTGAGGGTCAGATTTGTGATTTTTGGGCATTGTCAAATAGGAAACTTTCCATTTTGCTCTAAAATGGTGCCTCCACGTTTAGAGTTTGAGAAGCAAAGATTTTTAGGTTTTTTTAGGATTTTTTCGCCTTTTTTTGGTTTTTTCTTCCACTCTATGCGCATGAGGTGCACGAATTTGCATCTCGCGAATTCGCGGAGCCTTATTTCTTTGTACTATATATATATACATATATATATATGTATGTATATATATATATGATATTACGTACACACACACACACACGTATATATATTTGATTTTATCAACCCTATATATCTACAATTATATGATACATATGGTTGCACATGTCAAATCAATTAATCAATTAAATTGTACATACATATATGCATGTATATTTTCGTACCAAAAATAATTGGGGTATTACATTTTAACCCCCTTAAAAGGGATTACGTCTTCAAAATTTTTCATTAGGCTACTTGAGTGTCATTTGGTTGAGCGTTTCTACTGAAAAGGTCTTGGTACTTATTTTATATTTCACTTTTCAATTTCCAAGTAACCTCTTCTACCTCATAGTGTTCCTAGAGAAATTTGACTAAAGGAATGTTTTTCGTTCTCAGTCTCTACACCTTGCGATCGAGAATTCTAACCACAGCTTCTTCATACGTGGCATTGTATTGGATGTACACCTCTTCCCAATTGATTATGTGGGAGGGACTAGGTTCGTCTTCCTTAGCATTGATACGTGGAACACATTTTGTACTAAGGACATTCGATTTGGAAGATCTAACTCGTAAGCGTATTCACCGAGCTTCCTGAGTATCTCGAAGGGTCTAATAAATCTAGGTGCTAGTTTTCTTTTGATTCCAAGTCGTTTAATTCCCTTCTGAGGGTTGATCTTCAGAAACACCTTATCACCTAGTTGGATTTCTAAAGGCCTTCTTTTTCTATCAACGTAACTCTTATATTTACTTTGTGTAGTGGCCAATTATTTTTTAATTTGTTTCAACTGGTTGTTCATCTCCTCCATGAGATTTGGCCCAGTAAGAACATGGTCCTCAAGTTCAGCCCAACAAGTTGGTGATCTGCAGGGCCTCCCATAGAGAGCTTCAGACGAAGCCATCTTTATGTTTGCCTGATAACTGTTGTTATAGGCAAACTCCGCTAGGTGTAGGTACTTACTCCAGTTCCCTTTAAAGTCAAGGATGCAAGACTTTAGCATGTCTTCCAACGTCTAGATAACTTTCTCAGATTGCCCATCCATTTGAGGGTGAAAAGTCGTACTCATGGTGAGTTTGGTGCCTAGTTCCTTTTGTAGACTCTTCCAAAATTGTGAGGTTAAATGAGAGTCTCGATCTAGCACTATTGTCTTATGTACCCCATGAAGGCGTATTATTTCTCTCACACAGAATTCACCTATTTTAATGCTTGCGTCTGTGGATCTAATGGGCAAGAAGTGTGCCACCTTAATGAGACGATCCACAATCACTCAAACAGTATCCTCCCCTTTTTGATTCCTAGGTAGCCTGCTGACAAAATCTATGAAAATGTTATCCCACTTCCATTCTAGGATTGAAAGTGGTTGTAATATTCTAGAGGGTTTTCGATGTTCTGCCTTTACTTGTTGACAAGTGTTATACTATAGTTCTCAGTCCTTTTATTCAGTCACATTGGGGTTACACATGGAGAAGCGTGCCCATTTTACATGAAATACATATACAAGTGTCATCTGCCGAGAATCTGGACGTTACTATTATCACATTCAATTCTCATTAAATATCTTCTAGACATACCAGATCTCATACAAATAATTCATTAATCTCTTGGACATACCAAGAACAAATCCCATATAAATAAAACATCAAACTTTTAGATCAACTAAGATTTATTTCCTAGAAAATAGTTATTCTAACAAATGAGGTAATAATTTTGCATAACCAACCTTAATGAATATCAAAGTGGAAATCTCAAACATCTAACTAAAACTTGGCTCAAGATGCCATATTCCAACCCAAAATAAAGGTTCAACAATTAAAATCATCTAATGGGCCATATATATATATATGATATATGTGATTTTGTCAACCCTATATATCTATGATTAATATATGATACATATGGTTTCATATATCAAATCATTTAATCAATTAATTGATCAAGTAATTAATGTATATGTCTACACCAATCAATTCAAAATACTATGTAAAAATATATATGCACCAATTAATATATATACCTCTACACTAATTAATTAATTAATTAATCAATTAAATCGTACATATATATATATATATATATTTTTTTTCTTACCAAAAATAATTGGGGTATTACAATTGCGCACAACTACTGGGGAAATGATTTATCCTAAGATGATATAAGAAATGTTAATTAAATATGAAGGATGTGAAATGTTTATTGATTTGAGGGTGTTAGAATTCTAGGAATTTGATGTCATACTAGGTATGGATTATCTTGCTGTTTTTCATGCTTATCTTGATTGTTTTTCCAAGAGAGTAGTTTTCATATTCTAGGACAACCTTTCTTTTGTTTGTAGAGGCATGGGTACGGTAAGAACCCCTACTCGAGGTCGATTAATTACTGATTAGGAAGCACAATACTTAGATAGCATAAAGAAAGTGGATGAAAAGGAGCAGAGTATTCAGTTATTAGAAATTTCTATGGTGAATCAATTTCTAGATGTATTTTCCAATGACTTACCTAGAATACCTCCAAAAAAAGGAGATTGATTTTATTATTGAGTTGATGCCTGAATCTAAACCTATCTCTATTCCACCTTATCGCATGGCACCAAAGGAGTTATAAGAACTTAAGGCGCAACTTGAAGAATCATTGAGTAAAGGATTTATTACCCCAAGTATGTCACCCTAGGGAGCACCTGTGTTGTTTGTAAAAAAGAAAGACGGGAGGCTACAGTTATGTATAGACTATCGTTATCTAAATAGGGAGATTGTGAAAAAAATAAATATTTGCTTCCTCGAATTGATGACTTGTTTGATCAGTTAATTGGAGCCAAATACATCTCAAAGATTGATTTGAAATCGAGGTATTATCAGTTGAGGATTAGAGAGGTGGACATTCCAATGACAATTTATAGAACAAGGTATGGAGATTATGAGTTTTGGTTATGCCATTTGGGTTAACCAATACACTTGCTATGTCTATGAATTTAATGCAAAGGGTGTTTAAATCATATCTCAATCACTTCATTATCATCTTTATTGATGATGTTCTTATTTATTCCAAAACTAGGGAGGAACATTAACAACATCTCAAGACAACTTTACAAACCCTAAGATAGCATAGTTTGTATGCCAAAGTTTAGTAAGTATGAGTTTTGGACCGATGAATTGAAGTTCTTGGGCCATGTGGTAAATGCAGAGGGTATCTCTGAAGATTTTTCAAAGGTTGAACCTATTATCAATTGGTCAATATCAACCACAGTAACTGAAATTTGAAGTTTTCTAGGTTTAGCTAGATATTACAGGAAGTTTGTGAAAGGCTTTTCTAAATTACCTGTTCAACTGACTAGGATAACTCAGAAGGTTGTGTCCTTTGTGTGGATTAATGAATGTGAAAAAGCTTTCATTGCATTAAAGAGAAACCTAACTATGGCACTAGTACTAGTACTTCCAAAACTTGAGAAGAAGCTAGTTATTTATATTGATGCATCACATTCAAGTTTGGGGATGTGTTTTGATGCAAGAGGGTAAAGTGATAGCTTATGCATCTAGGCAATTAAAGATGTAGGATAAAAACTACCAAGTACGTGACCTGGAATTAGTGTTTGCTTTGAAAATATAAAGAAATTATCTGTATGGTGAGAGGTTCACATTATACTATGATCATAAAAGTTTGAAGTATTTGTTCAATCAAAAGAGTTGAACATGAAGCAACGTAATTGCTTAGAATTCTTAAGGGTTACAATTTCACTCTTGAGTATCACCCTGAAAAAGCCAATGTCGTTGCTGATGCATTAAGTAGGAAACAGACTTAACTTGGAGTTATGGCTTGTCAAATGGCTCATGAATGGCGGATGCTAGAATGAGTTATGGTCATGAGTACACTTTCTATTGATGCTTCATTGGGCATATGCCCTCAAATGCAAATACGACTAATAGATGCTCAAAATCAAAGAATTAAGGATTTATTGCAACATGATCCAGATCTTGGGATATATGAGTCTTGGGCTGATAGTTCTGATCAAAATGATTGGAATCAAGATTCTAATGGTATCTTACAATTCCAAGGGAGGATATGGGCACCAGTTCACCAGGAGCTCAAAGTTGAGTTACTCTAGGATGCACATAGATCATAGTACACTATCCATTTAAGAGCGACCAGTATGTATCATGATATGAAAAGAACAGTGTGGTGCATGGGATGAAGAGGGATATAGCTGAACATATACAGAATCCATTCAGGAGTGACCAAGATGTATCATGATATGAAAAAAATAGTATGGTGTCATGGGATGAAAAGGGATTGTGACGACCCACGTTTTGGTGCGCAAAATTTTCGAATACGATATACGCATTTTTCTGGAATTTTTAAAGAAAATACAATAATTTACATCAATTTTTCTTAATTTATATTATTTATTGGAGAAAATGAGAAAAATGGGGAAAATATGTGAAATTAGAAGAAAAATATAATTTCTTGAGAGAAATGATTTTTGGGATTAATTATTGAATTTTTAAAATTTTTATGAAATTTTTGGACAATTAATGAAATTT
>JAJIYU010010128.1:0-16365 GCA_030144865.1 Tinospora cordifolia | reverse complement strand
GCTAGGCCCACATAAGGGACATTATAAAATTATGATAATAGGTAACAGGTTAGCTAATTAATTCTAAAAGATTATATATGTTGAAATTCCTTTACATAAACTTAAAAAAAATAAATAATTTTCTTTTGGAAACTTGTAAATAAATACATTTATTTTTGCCTCTCTTACGAAGGTTATTATAATGCTTGCCTTTTTTTATTTTTTGTTTCACAAAGAGGTTGTAAATACATTTTTTTAACCTGTGAAAAGGTTTAAGTGTAGGTAGTGCAATTGACAAAAGGAGTTAAATACATAAAAAATTCCAATTTTTATTAGACTGCACATCTATACTGCATAAAATAACAATATTTAGGCACTTTTTAGGATGCAGCCATCTTATGACTGTATCTTATATTATCCTTTTTTTTTTTACTTTATATTTAATTTTGTCATTTTGTTCTAAGATTATAATAAAGGTAATTTGATAATTTTAAGAATTTAAGATTATCTTATTGGATTTTTAGATCTCTTTTGATTTTGCAAAATATATCAAACTTTTCAAAATAACTACCCATTTCTCTTATAAATTACTCTATGCTAATCTTAAAAAAAAAAAATAAAAAAATCTAATTCTCATATATAACAAAAAATAACTACACCCTCACAATATTTTCTAAGAAAAAATATTTATATAATAAACAAAAGAAAAAACAGATATTGTATTACTACAACATAATAGTAATATCAAAAATGCATTGTCCTTAAAAAATAATTTTGAATAATTAAATTAAAAACTCTATTTTATTATAAGATAAGATAATTATTCTACAAATGCAATATACGTGTCATTTACAAGTTTAATAGAACTGTTGTAATTTGAGATGTTTCTCTTATATAAAAGCTCTCATTGAACACAGTGGACATTTTTGCAATTTTTTTTTTTATATTTTTTGTTTTGATATTATGTGTTTTCGGGTCAACTTTTACATATTAAGAATTAATTACTATTAAAACTTTATACGTGATTTTAACATCATTCTTTCTAAATTTCGAATAACTTACCCACTAATTTTTTTTATAAGGGTGAAAATATATTGTTGTAAGAAGAACATACATGCGATCGTGACAGACGCAGATGTCAAATTTTCACCTAGCACATATTTCCTTTTTTTGGTCAAATTTTGTATTAACTTCAAACTAATTTTATCCCATGGGGCAATTGCTAAGGAAAATGGAAAACCAAACACCAAAGAAAAAACAAAGAAAGAGAGAAGGCACTATGCCTGCTTTTATCTTGTTACAAAGTTTTGGAATTATTATATAATATTATTTCTTTATTGGCATCTTCATTCAACTCATTTGTTTGCATTCTCATCTGAACTTTAGGCCGGTGGAGCTGTTATATCTATCTGACGACACAAGCCGTTACAGCATTTTCGATTCCCGAAAAGGATAAGCTTCTTCTTCGTCTTCTTGCCTTCACAGCTTCGCTTGCTTTAATTTCTCCTCTCTTGTGGGTGACTCGCGGGTATTCGCTCTGCAGCTACTTTTGCAGAAAACCCCCTATAATATTAAAATAATTATTAATATAGCTATGTTTTTTTTTAATAAAGTGTATAATTTATAATTAATAAACAAAAATAAATTTATATTCTTTAAAAATATTTGTTATTGATTTATTTAGTAAATAAAATCTAATATAGTTATAAAAAGAAATTATAATATTTTAGTTGTTAATTCAAAATGTGATAAACTAATAAAAAATTATAGTACAAAGACTGAAAACTAACAATAATGCTTTAAACTAATGCCAGTGCCTTCAAGTTTAATGAACATTGGCACTGGAGTCTTTGAAATTTATTCTAAAGAAAAACGTTAAAAAACTGTTAGCTATATATAATTTTTTTTTTCTTGTAATTGTAATATTTATCACAAGTAATTGAATGCACCTATTTATTTAATTTTGATAAATGCTTATGCGACTATTGTTATTTTTTATTTTTTATTTTTTTAGCATTCTCCATTTTAAATAAGAACTCTTTTACTATTTTTTAAAATATTTAATTAACTCTTTTAAATTTTATTTTTATGTAATTGTAACCCAAGAGAATTAAATAAATAAATATTTTATATTTTAAAATATATATATTATTTATCTAATAATTATAAATATTATAGTTATATAAAAACGTGGTTGAGTAATCAATGTAAACTTTATTTTCTTAATTGCTTGCTAATTGATCAAAAGAAGATTTCATTTCATTTTTTATTTTATTTTATTTGTTTAATTATCAGGTGGTGGCCGCAAGACTAGGAATTTTACTGTCATTGGAACTAGACACACTTAGGCTTGTCTACTCATATCTCATCCAACTCTATTAAATGTGGTCAGAAATTTATGTAAATTGCATTCAAAGCACCGTCATCTATAATCTGTGATAACAATTACCAACGCAAACCCTAGGAAAAAATAAAAAAAAATAAAAAACAACTGATCAGTTTGTTGCATTGCAAGGTGAACCATACGTCAAATTTGTTAGTGTTTTTATCAGTAAGGAATTGCCACATAATTAAGTCAAAAATTGAAAGTCATTAATGAGATTAGGAAGCTTGTGGTTATAGCTATGTGAATCATAAAAAAGGCAGCCTCTTTCTATCTATCTTTCTTTCTTTCATTTTCTTTTTCTTTCCTCTTTTTTTTTTTTTTTTTTTTTTTTTTTTTTTTTTTTTTTTGTCCAAACCTACGTTGCCCCATTCCTGATACAATGAAAGAATAGAGTAAGGGGTGGTAAAGAAAAAACGAATTTCATATCCTATTCAAAACCCTTTGTTGTTTCCTAACAAATTTCCTTTATTCTTCTATTTGGAAAGTTGGAAAATTGGGTTTTGCTGGCATTGAAAATGGTCTGGTGAACTCACTTGTGAAACAATTATAGTGGCTCCATTTGGGATTTTGGGGAATCAAGGGCTTAGGATAAATTCAGGTTGGCTCAAGACAGCTTTTTAATAAGAGCCTTGCCCTCTCGACCATTGCTTATAACAATTAATTCGAAAGCCTGATATAGGATTTTGCTAGGGAGAGAGTGGGTTCAAAAACTCAATTTCGAGGGGTGACACCCATGAGGCAGGCTAATCTAGAATTAAGGGGGTTAGGGAGATATATACCTAAAGATCAATGTCACTATGATAATAAAAAAAATGACTCAGTGGACCAGTAAATTGGTTCATGATAAAAATAAGACTTTGCAAGTTTTAGGATTTGAGAGTAGAACAAAAATGTAGGGAGACTCAACTATTGGCTAAACCTACCATAGAATCTTGATACTACTTTCTCTGCCATACTTTACTTTCCAAGATTTCTCTCACATAATTTTCAAGTTTCAAGTTTCCTTCAACCCAAAACCGTTATTCTTCCTCTAACACTTACCTTTCTTTCTCATTTTCAACAATCAAAACACTAATCACTTCTATTTAAGATCTTCAAAATCCATTGCTTCGCTGTTACAATTTATTTTGACCCAAAAAATTCAGGGTGAACTTCTATTTGCTTTTCTCAACCTTAAGCAAGATTGCAATTTGAAGTTCCACTGCTGAAAAACATGAAATGAGTAAGAAATTCAATCTTATGATACCAAACTGGTTACATAGGTTGTATTGGATATGACAAATCTAAAATTTAGGTTATATCTTACCTAACTAAACCACATTAAAAAGTAGTTTTTTTTGTTTGTTTTAAATTGTTTCACCAATTATTTATAATGTTTTGCATATAGAAATGGCAAGAGGAAAGAGGAGACCAAACATATTCTAGTCAATTTTGTGCTTCTCGTACTCAACCAACAACATAAGTTAGGACAGACACTCTAATCCAATGTGCCTAATACTTGAGGAGACATGGCACAAGATGATGTAGAACAAGAAGAATAAGAAGATGCAACTGTTTCAAATGTATCGAAAGCTTGTTTCATAGGGAGATGTTTTGATGGAGGTAGATGATGGTGCTGTGCAAAGCGAAAGTGGAAGCCGCACAAATTGGAATGATCAGATGATACAAATGAATAATGCAAACAACCACACGAGCAACAACCACTCGAGCAAGAACACCTATATTTAGGTGGTTGATGTATTACCTATTCCATTAGAGATGAAAATCAGTTTACTAATAAAAAAATGCAAATAAGTTATAAAATATACTCAAATCTAATTAAATCCTCTTATACACATAAAAATACTTTCACACAAATTTTAAACTTTCATATACAATTCTCACACAACCCTACAAGGTTTTATATAATATTATGAGTTGTAATAGTTTATACTCAACTATTTCCTAAACAAAAAACAAAACAAAACAAAAGTTTTCAATGTCATAAACATAAAGTTACCCATTGAGTGCATTCAGCTGTCAAATATTCAATAAATGGTGGGCCTTGTCCTCAAGCCTCACTCATACATCACATCTTAATAGATTTAAGAAACAAGTTGTTATTTTAACTTAACAAAATAAAGTAAGAAATTTTTTGTTTTCATTGAATGTATGTATATATGATGAGGTAGGTTTTTAATAAGAAATCTAATTTGTTGTTGGTTTTGTGTGGACAACATTGATAATTATGTCATTATATAAATCATGATGGGAAATAACACAAATAAACCCTTAATTACCATCTTATTGAAAAAACAAGTTATGTCATATAATTTGATATCACTCATTTTGTGTATTTCATCTTTTGCCAACAAAAATCTCATATGTTCATTCAGGGAGCCACGACAACATGAGATGAATGCATAGCCTTTCATTTGGCGAAATGTTTATTACATTGGTTGATGTTGATGTATTACTAAAGTTAAAACTTTAAAAGGGCAATCTACAAGCTTAAGCCAACTTAAGGAAAGTTTTGGTAAAGCTAGCATAGACTCGACATTTACCCTTCCGTGGAGTGTATTGAGCATATCTTTGTTGTATTTGTCAAGATGCATATTATTCACGTACAAGTTAGGTGCACAAATCTCTATCATTTATCTATGCTTGTTGATAGTCCTAAATTTGATTAGTTTAAATGCACGAGGTATTACATATTTAGCATTATTTTTTTGACATCTAGGTTTCTTACTAGATATGAGGTTCTAGAATAGCCCGACCATGTGCAGGTCAAAAGCATTGAGGTCCACCTACCCCTCAAAATACTTGCCGAAGTCTAAAACACATCAATTTGGCTATGCTCATATTCTTTAGTTTGGAGCTGTCCATCTCTACCAATGATTTGAACTCTTTGACCGCTTGAGCCCTTGCCTTGTTAAGGTAAAACTAGGGGTGGAACCTTGTCTTCAAGGTAGAGACCTAGCCTTGTAGCATGCTTGATTGATCTTTTGACTTATTGAAGTTGAAGACCATATTGACTAGATCAAAATCGACCTTGGCCAACTCTTTTAGTCGAGAGATCTCATCCTTCATCTCTTCTCCCTTTGGTGAGGAAGGAATCGAGTGAATTGTCATACTTTTAGAAGGCTTGGAATGACTGATAGGTAACCTGCATATAAAAGAAGAACACATGAGGAAAGACAACCTAGTAGAAAAAAAATAAAATATTATAACAACCATACCTTAACGGATTTGATGAAGGTTGAGGAGACGTTAGCAAGGGTATAGTCATCAAGACCCTACCCAACATCCTTTTTAGGGAGACAAATGTGGTACCCCCTGATAGTTAAGTAATTCCCCCCAACTTTGAACATGAGGGGGGCCCATGTCCCATAACCTCTTCTCAAGAAGAGAAGAAGTTGGGGTTTCAAGTGCTCGACCCTTCCCCTTTAAATGAGCCTCCTCGTCTAGGGTTAGTGGGCTCAATAGTAGAGGCCACCTAGATGAGCTATTCATAGGACTGGTCTTCTTAGTTCAAGTTTGCTGCTTGGAAGAAGCCTTAGTAGTGTTATTCTTGCTAAGACCAACCATCCTCTTGAACTTCTCTAAGTTGGAGGCACATTTACTGTTCTTTTCCAAAATCTCTTCTTGGTCAGGCTTTGAGCTAGAATATTGGGTTTGATGGAATCTTGGTCGGAACAAGCCAAGTCAGATAAGGAACAAGGTGTTAAAAACACTAGTGAATGAAAATTATTAAAAATAGAGGTTAGGTCATACATGATCCCCGCACTGAGTAGACGCACTAGTGTCAAAACAACTCTCTAGTCATGAGACTTAAAGGAAAATGAATAAGATTGGACGAGTCACTAAACTATGGGCATTTTGGCTTGCGTGGAGATTCCCACTCCATTGTAAGAGAAAGAAAAATGATAGTTGTTGGGACCCCTTCCCTAGGTCGAAGGGTGGCCCAATTGGCACGGTGGTGGTTCAACGAACTCACTCATCGAGTTGAGTTCGGCCAGTCACCGTTAAGCCTTACCAAATACTCAACATCCACACATATCAGACTAATTAAAAGATTCATTCGTTAAAACGCGAGAGTAAACAAAATAATACATATCATCATGTTCCAAAAGTACAATCTGACCATTAAGAATTTCTGACATACATAAAGTGACCGACCTCTAATGGGACCAAAATGAAATAGAAGACCACTCAGGGAAACTAGGCTATCTCGACACCTTTCCCCTTGTCAACTGCTGAGAAACCTGAAATTTTAGTAGAATAGTGAGCCTAATATACAACGTGGCTTAGTGAGTAGTAAAACTAGCATGACACAATAACCCGCATTCCAAGAACAGTGCATGTATGCATGAACAATAATGACAAAACAATGCGTAATAGTAAATCATGAAGTAAAAAATTTAAAAATAGTGTAACAATTAAAGAAAACTAATTTAAATACATGCAGTTTAAAACTATATCAAAGCTAGGGTTTAAATTATTTAAATACAACGCTATGGTCGTTGCTCGAGCAGATCATGAGTTAGGCGTACTGGCCACTCAAGCGTGTCACGAGCTAGGCGTATTCATCGAATACCCTAACCCCGATGCTCAGCTCTCAAGTGTTGTACTCGAGCGGGTTTGGGGCTAGGTGCATTGATCATATGCCCCAACCTTGACGCTCAGCCCTCGAGTTTAATCCAATCACGTCGTCTACCTTGACCCCGCGTTCAGACCTCGAGCCTATGATCTACCTATGAATGTGCAACTACATATGTTCAAAATCAATCAACATAGTTCAATCATATAAAACCATTCATTCAATGTCATTTTAATTACATTTCATATAATTTGAGATTTTTGGACTTCATTTGACCTAATTTTAATTTAGGATATCAGGTACCTAGATTTTGGCCCTTTTTGTCTTATATGCGTAGTAGATTTGCCGATTTTCTTGAGGTCAATCCGTGTATTGGATTGGCGCGAGACTTTCCAGATTTTATCTACACCTACTAGATACTTCCCAGAATTTTACTTTTAATTTTTGGACCTTTTTTAATGTGGTTTCTAGTAGGGATATGAGGAAATTTGTGTTCTCGGAATGCATGCGATAGCCAGTAGACAATGCATTTGATTGACCCTTATAGACCTATTGATTTGAGATGAAACTTCTTTTCACTAGTACCAGTTGTCTAAGGAACACATCCACCAAAAATCAGGTCCATTGGACGTGGTTAAACATTTTTCAAAATTCTTGGCAGCAAGCTCAAAACATAGGCTTTGAACAGATTTTTCAGAAAATTTTTCTAAGTATGATGATTCACATACAACAGACCATCTTTGCATGCTTTTAAAATCATCAATACAAAAACTTAGAGTTCGAGATTTCTACCTTCTTTTAGCCTCAAATGTAAGGTCTAATCCTGTCAAATCTTGGTTTCAATGGACGTCCCTAACCACTTCAAACGATGTCTCAAAGTCGCTTCTAAGATTGAGTTTTTGCTGGACTGCTGAAACAGTGGGCAACTAGTCCACTTTGACATGTTTCGAGGGGTCAGTTAGTGTTCCTCATAAAATTAAAGTTAAAGTAGATATTACAAGGTTTAAAAAGAGTTGTAATACCTCAAGATTTGACCTCGAGTAGCCTAGAAATCAGCTTCGCAAAATCGGACGAACACTCTTTTTTCTAGCTTTCTAGGTTTGATAGTGGCCACCAGCCTTGGTTCGTAGTCATTTTTGCTTCAAACAACCATGGGTTTTGATCAATGGGTTACACATTCTTGAAGATGGTACTGAGAGCTTTCTAACGCTTACAAGAATGCTCAAAACGGAGGTGAGATGACGGAGATACAAGGATTTGAAAACTACTTGCTCAAACTAGATTTTTGCAAAAAAAAATCTGATTTTTTTTTTGTGTTGTTTTGGCAGCAAGTTTGAGCATCATATGGCCACCCATTTGGCCTAAAAATACTATGGTTTGTGGCTCAATACCCCAGAAAATATGAAGGCTTGTTGGTGGCCAAAACTGGTGGACAAAAGGGTGGTTTTTGCCATTTTCTGCTACTTTTCCGGTTGAAAATCGAGATCGGGGGTTGATAAAAATGGAGGGAAGAAGAAGGGGATCCGCGCATGGGCCGAAATGGTGTGGGCTGGCCCACGCGCGGCCCGCGTGCCTTAGCCTACACGGCTATGTATTTATTTCAAATTTTTTTCTTACTCAACCTCTTCATATATTTCTAACTGTACACTAATTTTTAATTTAACATTTATTTTCCACAACTTTCATTTTTTATCCAAAAATTTATCAATTTTCTCTAAAAATCAAATAATTGTTCCAAAAATTCATTGTTACTTTTTAAAATTCATATAATTAACCCAAAAATTATATTTTCCTCAATAATCAACATATTCTTTTTTCGAAAATTTATTTCTCAATTAATCTTTTTTTTTCTAATTAAATAAGAAAAACGTGAAAAAATTTAAGAAAATTCATGTATTCCCATTAAAAATTTTAGAAAAATACACGAAAATATATGTCTAAAAATATAAGTCCTTACAGTAGTGGTAAAAAAAATGTATAAAAGAAAAGGAGGGGCAAAAGAGGTTAGTTTGTCCGGTCAGAACACTTTCTTTTTTTGCCTAGTCCCCAAATACCAAGAACCAAGAATTCTTTGAAGCCTTGTTCCTAGTGGGAATTTTTATAATAAGCGGCTCTGACTTCTTTAGATACTTGTGGTTGTTGGCTTAATATTGCCCAACACAACTAGGGTGCAACTTTAGGTGATACACTTAGGCAAAATCCTTGAATATAAACTTCAACAAGCTATTCTCCAAATATAATATAAGGTCACCTTGAAAACCCCTCTAGGGTTCGGATTTTTTTTTCTTTTCTAGTCATCTCATCGATATGCATCCTTTTGAGTAATATAAGTATTTGCTACACTAGATTCTTTCATTTTATTCATTATTATATTAGAAATAGAGTTGCAACTTGCAATACATTTTTTTATTATATTTATGAAAGTAATACATAAATATTGCTTCAACATTCTTATAGTTTGGAGTGTTACTTTTATAAGAAGTATTCCTTGATAATGATACCAGGTCTGCAATCACAATAGAATTCAAAATCAGTTTTGGGCAAACAATCAAACCAACATAATACAGAATCAGTTTCTGTAAACAACCAAACTGTTAGCACTGCTCTTAGATCAGATCTCGTCAATAGCAATCTAACACATGGCCAGATTGAATCAAACCAATAGTTCATTACCATCTATACAATACTTGTAACAACCAACAAATTCACTTGTATAAATACATGTAACAATGCTCTTAATTAAATTGATTAAAAACAAAGATACAAAATTTCAGTGCATTACTGTCTTCCTGTGGTCTTCTCCCTCCTTCTTCCTCTGCTCAAATGAACTGAATCTTCTCTCTTCTCACCTACATTATCTATCATGGTATCAGAGCTAGGTTCCATAGATGTTCCAACATCTCTTTCTCAGTCTAGATATTACAAAAGAGGTCAACTTGTGCCTAGGTATTCAAACCTGGTCAGAACACCTTCTTTTTTTGCCTAGTCCCCAAATACCAAGAACTAGGAATTCTTTAAAGCCTTGTTCCTAGTGGGAATTTTTGTAATAAGTGGCTCTGACTTCTTTAGATACTTGTGGTTGTTGGCTTAATATTGCCCAACACAACTAGGGTGCAACTTTAGGTGATACACGTAGGCAAAATCCTTGAACATAAACTTCAACAAGCTATTCTCTGAATATAATATAAGGCCACCTTGAAAAGCCCTCTAGGGTTGGGATTTTTTTTTCTTTTCTAGTCATCTCCTTGATATGCATCCTTTTGAGTAATATAAGTATTTGCTACACTAGATTCTTTCATTTTATTCATTATTATATTAGAAATAGAGTTGCAACTTGCAATACTTTTTTTTTATTATATTTATGAAAGGAATACATAAATATTGCTTCAACATTCTTATCGTTTGGAGTGTTACTGTTATAAGAAGTACTCCTTGATAATGATACCAGGTCTGCAATCACAACAGAATTTAGAATCAGTTTTGGGCAAAAAATCAAACCAACATAATACAGAATCAGTTTCTGCAAACAACCAAACTGGTAGCACTGTTCTCAGATTAGATCTCGCCAATAGCAATCTAACACATGGCTAAATTGAATCAAACCAATAGCTGATTACCATCTGTACAATACTTGTAACAACCAGCAGATTTACTTGTATAAATACATGTAACAATGCTGTTAATTAAATTGATTAAAAACAAAGATACAAAATTTCAGTGCATTAATGTCTTCTTCTTCTGCTCAAATGAATTGAATCTTCTCTCTTCTCACTTGCATTATCTATCATGGCATTAGAGCCAAGTTTCATAGATGTTCCAACATCTCTTTCTCAGTCTTCTTCTCATTTAATTGCTCCTATCAGTAATGCTAAACTTCCTTCTCTTAGTAAACCATTCTCCATTAAATTGGATAGGAATAACTTTCTTCTCTGGAAGAACTAGTTGTTGAATGTCATCATCGCCAAAGGACTTGAAGATTATCTTGGTATCTCTAAACCCGCTCCACCATGATTTCTTGATCTAGAACTGTGCATCGTTAATCCTCTGTTCTAGAATTGGGAACGGTACAATCGCCTCATAATGAGCTGGATTTATGATTCATTAACTGAGTTGATGCTGAGCCAAATTGTTACGTTCTCCACAACAGCTGAAATTTAGACAACATTGGCTTGCACTTATACAACTTCATCACATTCACACATTGTTGAGCTCATAATGGAGTTGCAAACTATTTGTAAAGATGCGATCTCTGTAGATGACTATTTGTTCAAGATGAAAACCATCACTAATCAATTGATCTCTGTCGATGAATCTGTTTATTAGAGAGATCAACTTATCTACTTTTATCAAGGGCTGGGGCCAGAATACAATCCTCTTGTTACATCACTGCAATCTCACCCCATACCCCTATAATTGAAGAAACTCATAGGTACTTGCTAAGCTATGATTAGCGTCTCCTTCATCAAAACTCTGTTGACAAGCTGAATTTTCTTCAGGCTCATGTAGCTGTATCACATCCAGTGTAGTAGTCTAGTTTCCGTCCTCCTTCACTAGTACCAACTCTACTCCACATGCAATTTGTTGGATCAAGCATTCTTGGAAAACCTCAATTTCTTGCTTCAACCTCTTGGCGGTTCTCCAAACCCAAGCCAAAATGTCAGATCTATAGGAAACAGGGCACATGGCTCTTGCATGCTACCAACGCATGAATCCAGCTTACGAACCATCACCACGACCCCAATTCACAAATCAACCTCGTGCTCCATCGGGTGCAACATATCTCAGTTTTATTCCACCATCTATAGCTCCCCCTTCATATGCAGCTTGGTTCATGGACTCCAGGGCTACCCATCACCTAACTCCTAACTTCAATGCTCTGCACCAGCCTACTTCCTTCACTGGATCTAATTAGGTTATGGTAGGCAATGGTATGCCAATTCCAATCTCTCATATTAGATCTATTCCCTTCCCCTCCTCTCATCATCCTCTTCAATTGCATAATGTTCTTCACTCTCCCTCAATTTCTAAACAACTAATTGGTATTTCCAAGCTTTGTAAAAACAATAATGTTTCTGTTGAGTTTTATTCTTCTCATTTTCTTGTGAATGATGTCAAAATGAAGCAAATCCTTCTCCATGAACCAGTTGATCATGGTCTTTACAAGGTCCTTCAATCCATAGTGTCTTTGTCTACCTCTCCAATATCTCAAGCTTCTCTTGTAGCTTTTCTCATCTTGTCGTCTACCTCTATCCAGGTTTGCCACTCTCGCTTAGGTTATCCATCACCTTTGATACTGTCACAAACCAATCCTGGGCCCACAGTGCCTCCGCACCTATGCACAGGACCTTCCACACCTGCGGTGATCACTCACAAGGTACTGTCCCATCCCCTTGGGGTTTTCTAGCCTCTGTGGAGTTTCGAACCCACGACCTGGAGCTTAAGTACATAGATTTTGTTGTGACACGTACATAATAAAATTTCGAATAATTTTAGTTCAATTCCTGCATGTACTTTTACCATATCTCAATGTCACTCTTGTCGTGTTTCTAAGAGCTACAAATTATCATTTCCTTTGTCTACATCTAATGCTTCAAAGTCATTTGCTCTTATACATTTTGATTTGTGGGGACTTGCACCCATTACTTCAATTATTGGTGCATGATATTTCTTATTATTCATTAATGACTACTCACGGTTTTGTTGGATGTATTTGCTTCGCACCAAAGATGAGACTACTAAATACTTTCTTCAATTTCAAGCAATGTTTAAGACCCAATTTGATGCATCTATAATGGCTTTGCAATTGGATGGTGGTGGTGAATTTCAAGCATTAGCTTCTATTTTTGCTTCTTCGGGCATAGTTCATCGCATCTTATGTCCATACACTTCGGAGCAAAATGGAAGAGCTGAACGAAAGAATAGACACATTGTCAAGATGGGACTTGCTCTACTTTCTCATAGTTTCGTTCCCTCCTCATTTTGGCCTTATGAATTCCTCACAAGTATTTATCTCATCAATAGGCTTCCCTCTTCCGCAATCCAATTTGAAACACCATATCGCATGCTCTACAACAAGCATCCAAATTATGACATCCTACGTGTCTTTGGCTGTAGCTATTATCCCCATTTATGCTTGTACACTAAACATAAACTTGAACATTGATCTGTCTTATGTACATTTCTGGGATATAGTTCATTTCACAAGGGGTACTTATGTTTTCACATTCCAACTGGTAGATTATACATATCCAAACATGTAGTCTTCCTTGAAGACCAATTTCTTTTCAACTGCTCCAATGGTCACATTTCAACAGCTACTTCTTCACCCCTTGTAGTGCATTCTACATCTGATTCAAATATGATTGCTCCTTCTCCTTCCCATCAATCAAAAGAACCAGCTGCATCACCCTGTTCCCCACTATTGTCTCCTGCCACCAACATCACAGAACCCTTACCAAGTTCTGTCTTGCCTCCACCCACTGCTACTCCTACCTCTGGCTCTCCTACTCTAGTGGAACTAGCTCCTTTAAACACACATCATGATCACTAGAACCAAGTAAAGCATATTCAAACCAAAAGCTCTTTTCACAACTGTTTCATGTCCCATTCCCAAATTCGTGAAGCACGCCCTACAGTCTTTAGCTTGGAAGGAGGCAATGCAAGATGAACTCCAGGCCATCCCTAATAACAAGACATGAACTCTTATTCTTCTACCTCTTGGAAAATCAGTTGTGGGATACAAATGGGTTTACTGTCTAAAATAAAATTCTGATGGTTCCTTTCAACGTCACAAAACACGACTTGTGGCCAAAGGTTTCACTCAAACCAATGGCCTCAATTACTTTGAGACCTTCAGCCCGGTGGTTAAACCTCCTACTACCATACGCATTGTGTTGACAATTGCCTTAGCTTTTGGATGGCCTCTTTGCCAACTTGATGTTAACAATGCTTTTCTCAATGGTGACTTACTCGAAGGGGTTTACAGGAGTCAACCACTAGGTTTCATTATGCAATCTGATATGCCTCTTGTATGTAACTTGCAAAAAGCTATTTATGGTCTAAAGCAATCACCTCGTGCCTGGTTCACAAAACTCAACACTCATTTACTGTCCATTGGCTTTACAACATCAAAAGTTGACCACTCCATGTTTATCCTACACTCCTCTTCTCTTATGATCATTCTTCTGATATATGTAGATGACATTATCATCACCGGATCTTCCAACTCTGCCATCTCAACTCTCATTTGCAATCTTGACAGTCAATTTTGTCTCAAAGACCTTGGCACCTTATCCCATTTTCTAGGTATTTCTATTTCTTATTGTTCTTCAGGACTTTATCTAAATCAAACAAGATATATTCAGGATCTTCTCCACCGGGCTGATATGTCAACCTGTAAACCACTCTTCACCCCAATGGCTGCCTCCTCAACTTTGTCTTTGCATGATGGCCTTCCACTTCTAGATCCTACTCCATATCGTAGCATAGTGGGTGCTTTGCAGTATTGCACTTAAAAAGACCTGACATCAGCTTTATTGTGAATGGAGTATGTCAGTTTATGCATGCCCCCACAGCAGCCCACTAGCAAGCCGTCAAACGAATTCTTTGCTATCTCCAAGGAACAACTTCTTTCAGCATCTCTCTCACTTCACTTGCGGATTTCACCATGTATTGCTATACTGACATTAATTGGGCAAGCTGTCCTGACGATTGTTGTAGCACAAGTGACTACTGCACTTTCCTTGGTACCAACCTTATTTCCTGGTCTTCATTCAAACAGAAAGTAGTCTCCAAATCTAGTGCTGAATCTAAATACAGAGGCCTCGCTAATGCTACAGTTGAACTCTCTTGGCTGGGTTCTCTTCTTGATGAACTACACATTCTTCCTTCTTCTCTAGCCATCTTGTATTGTGACAACATCAGTGCCCTGCATCTTGCCACAAATCCAGTCTTTCCCGCCCGCACCAAGCACGTTGAAATAGATTATCACTTTGTTCGTGAACGGGTCCTAAATGGTTCTCTCCATCTTGCTCATGACAATTCAGTTGACTAGCTAGCTGACACTCTCACCAAACCGCTGCCAATTGCATCTTTTATTTTGCTACGTACCGAGCTCACAGTCCTTCCTAGACCATTGAGCTTGTGGGGGGAATGATAATGATACAGGCTCTGCAATCACAACAGAACCACAACAAAATTTAGAATCAATTTTCTGCAAAACAATCAAACCTCAATTTCTGCAAACAAACAAACCGTTAGCACTGCTCTCAAATCAGATCTCACCAATAGCAATCTAACACATGACCAGATTGAATCAAACCAATAGCTGATTACCATCTGTATAATACTCGTAACAACTAGCAGATTCACTTGTATAAATACATGTAACAATGCTATTAATTAAATTGATTAAAAATAGAGATACAAAATTTCAGTACATTACTGTCTTCCGATGCTCTTCTCCCTCGTTCTTCCTCTGCGCCGCTGAACTGAATTTCTCTCTTCTCACCTGCATTATTTGTCACTCCTTGTGTCTTAAACTCACTGGACATCATATAGCATAGCTTGTTACTTAATTTATGTTCACAATTATGGCAAAAATGACGTATGTGTTTTCCAAAGAAAAGAAAAAAAAAATTACATGTGTATGGGCCGGCATTATGAGCAGTGTGGAAGGCGGACTACACAGAAGAATGAATTAATGGAAAGGGAAAGAAAGAATTCTCTACATGGATTTTATTTAATTATTTAATTATTTTATTGGAGACCCCGGGCCGGGGATGAGCAATTCAAACGGGGGTTGTCTTTTCCTACGTATATTAAAAAAAATGGTAATGTTGCTGTGTTGCAACTACAATATTAAAATGATTTTAAATAAAAGTTTATATTTTTTTGAGAAATATACATCATCTAATTTTCAAGTTATTTCAAATGTTGTTGGCGTTTTGTTTTGTTTTTTTAAATAAGTGCAACAGTTAAATTAAAGTTTTCCCTTCTTCTAAAACTTGAAAAAACAAACAAAAAAACATTTAGATCTTTTTAGATAAATGGTTTTAATTAGTGTTTTATGTTATATATACTTACTTTCATTTAATTTTATTGGCAACAGTATAAATACTTAAAAAAAATTGAATGTGATATGTGATTCTTACTACAAATATGATGTAAATGTGCAATACGTAAAATTGATATAGAGATTTTAATCTCATATTTTCTTTAAAATTTCGTGAGAACCATAATAGATAGAAAAACTCTTACAAATGCAATTCTTTTTAAAGGTATCTAATCTTGGTTTACTTGTAAATTATTTTATTTGAGTCATCTTCAATCAGCTTTAAAATGACATTAATTTAAATAGAAATGTTGTTTAGTTGTTCTAACTCTACACAATTTTACTACGCCAAGATGACCTGATTGTATT
>JAJIYU010010127.1:0-16373 GCA_030144865.1 Tinospora cordifolia | reverse complement strand
CAATAATGATTTGGGGCACGACAACTTTAAAGCCCAATGCCTAACACCCGACCCGTGACTCCTGGGCTAGGGTTTGGGTGGAGTCAAGTGAACGAGGTTATAAGCAAGGAAGCAAACACGGGAATTCCTAGCTCGGCCACATTCGAAAACCCTAATTTTACCACCTTCATTCCTCCTCTGCGGCCGTGCGAAAATGGTGAGTCTCTGCAACTTCTCTTCTTCTTCCCTGATCTTATCTTCTTTACGCTACTCTACTCTCTAATGGTTTCATGGTCTGTCTTGCCTCTGTTCTCACTATCTGTCTCTCTCTTTTTTGTGTGCTTCTTGTAGGATCTTTAACAATACTGATGAATTGTTGTTTTTGGGTTTAATGTTTTATAGCCTTTCAAGAGGTACGTGGAGATCGGAAGAGTAGCTCTTGTCAACTATGGCAAGGATTACGGCAGACTTGTCGTGATCGTTGATGTTATCGATCAAAATCGAGTAAGCCTTTGGCTCAAAGCTGTTCTATTTCGTAGTTCTCTTTCTGTTTTATTAATTTTGCACATTTTGTTCTTTGATGCTTCAAATACTGTACGTTTCAGAGCTGTAAAATGTGCTGCTATGATGTGTGTAAGGAGACAGATGATGAGTTTTTTTTAATCAATTTGTTTATCATAGTTTGACTACTAACTTTGCTAGCTATCTGTCTTTTGTCTGGCGGTAAATCATAGCAAAAGAAAACAAAAGAAAAAAGAAAAATCTGCATCGGAGTTCATGTGTTTTATTTAGGGTTATATTATATTCGCATGATATTGATTTGTGTTCTAGGTTTTACTCATTTCTTTGTTTGAACTTAAGATTTCTTCTGATGCCAACCTCTTACTAATGTGATGTTATTAATCTTATTCATATGTTACTAGGTTTGAAGCTTTAGTTCTACGACTCGTCTGTTTTGAGAAATTTTGTTTTTCTGCCGTTCTACATACAAGTTTTGAAAATTTTCAGCATGAATCTATGATGCTCTGCCACATTTTTAGTTCTATAATGTGGTTTTAGCTTTTCTTTCAACTTGACTGGATTTAACTTACTTATTAGCAGTCATATATGTTTTTTCTTAAGAATTTTGAATTTGATGTGCATATGGAAGACATGTTGTTCTCCACTATCCTGACTTTTAAGGTTGATTAGTATTTTGTTCTCTAGTAACATTTTTGGATTATTTGAACATCTTATGTCTCTTCATTGCCCAATTCACTTTGATTTTCTATGTTATATAGACATTACGTTGTGAGTAATATTTTTGTTGTGTAGTTTGTTCTGGGTTCTCCCCGTTTCAATAACTTTGTTCTAGGTTATATTCTTTCTCCTATTAAATCTGTATGTACTGGAATCCTTCATTATATATTTTCTTGAGTTTTTATGTGTGTATTCATCAACCCTCTTTACTTTCCTACTTATATCAAGGTGCCATAAGCCTTGTGTTGGTGATCAGACAAAACCTTTCTCTATTTTCTGATCATAGATGAGACCATCAGGAAGTACTCAGATTGTGTTAAAAATTCCCCAAAGTATATAAATATGATTGTCACATATGAAAAAGAAAGACAAAAAATGATAAATCCATAGCCTAAATCTTTAACTATTCAAACAATGTACTGAGTAGCTCTATGGACGCCACAGCAAGTCGATATGTGTATGTAATAATGTAATTTAATTTGAGTTATGGTGGGGAAAACTTCACATTCAATTAATGATGAATGCTAGCAACCGGGTTGAATAAGTTTATGTCTTTTGCCTTCATTTCCATGATGCTTCAACGACTTGAATCCCCTTATATACTTCTGTTAATATACTACAATAATGTTGTCTAATTTGAAAATCTTTTTTGGCAAGTCATTATTTTTCCCAAAATTATGATTGTGTTTACAGGGAGAATTTTTATAAATAGTTTATTTACTTCAATTAGTTTTTTGTTCTTTTTTTATAGTTTTTTTTTTTTTTTTGCCTGTATAGTTTGCTTTAGTCCTTTACTCTAGAACAGGACATTGTGAATAATTCCTTACAATTGCACTCTTCTGAATGTATTATCATAATCTTTCATGGATGCTATTTACTCTTGGATGAGGGAATGATTTAATATGTTGCTGCTAAAATTTAGATTATCTTATTTTGTCTATGAAACATAGCTCTGTTTAATTCATGTTACATTGGTTTTGTTTTTTAGGCTTTGGTTGATGCACCTGACATGGTCAGGGGCCAAATGAACTTCAAGAGGCTATCTTTGACAGATATCAAAATTGACATTAAAAGGAACCCCAAAAAGAAGGATCTGATCAAGGCCATGGATGACGCAGGTTTGTGAAAGTGCTTTCTTTAAGCAGAAGCTTCATTAACTAGTTTTACTCTCTTCTTTCTTCATAGCATTGTCTATTATATCACCAACATCAGTCCTATTGCTTTATGTCTCACAAATAGATGTGAAGAACAAATGGGAGAACAGCTCCTGGGGAAGAAAGCTGATCGTCCAAAAGAGAAGGGCTTCTCTTAATGACTTCGACAGGTTCAAGCTTATGGTGGCAAAAATCAAGGTTAGATCAAATGCCCTTTCTTTGTTTTTTAAAAATAAGTAATGTATCAAATGTTTTGGTACTTTGAAGGCTTCATGAAGCTTATGAGCATAATTGTCTGCTTGTGCAGAGAGCTGGAGCTATAAGGCAGGAACTTGCGAAGTTGAAGAAAGAGAGTGCAGCTTAAAATATGAATGATTAGAGATATCAACTCTTTTGTTTGATTTTTGCAAATTTGTTTGAGATACTTGAATTTGTTTTTCGTGAATTAGATGTCATTTGCAGCACAGATTTGGGTATTTTTGAGCGAAGGAATTGACCCACTAGAGGATTAATTTTTTGTTAATTTTTATTGTTAATCATCTTATTAGTAAAGTTCCTCCAGTTGTGGGAGCGGCTAATATGCCCTGCGTTTTTAACAAAACTTCTTTGCTCATCCAACCGCTACAAAGTTATAGATCCAATATGCATGACGGAATTAGGGTTAACACTGGATGCATCGAACCACTAAATTCTCTTACGCATACTCAATTTTAATGAAAATAGAAAGTAATTTTGTTTCTAATACTTTGACATTTTATCTAAATACAGGGAAACTAATTATTTTTTACACAAATGAACTCGTTACGAAAGGATTTAAAATGTTATTTATTGTGAAAGAATTGAAATGCTCATAAGATCACTTCTTATTCCATTTTGGTCCACAGCCTAAAACGTGGGTGGAAATGTGTTTTTGTTTTTTTTTTTATTTTTTTTTATCAGAAGTTCAATTTCATCTTTTCTATGCACATATCCTTAATGTTAGGAAAAGAGTTGCATGCTTAGTTTTGCAATTTTTCTTTTTTGTTTACTTCACGTACCGATCCATAAAATGCTAAATTGCATTTATTTCTCGTGAATTGAAGTAGAAACTGAATCTCCTACATATTTGAGCATTAGTTATATTGTATCTGTCATGTTCCATATGAATATGCGGATGGATGTACTCCAAAAGTGAAATATTTAAAATAACATTTTACCATTTGGATTTGTCTAGCTTTAACTAATCATTTTCATATATATTTTTTTAATCAGCTTAATTTTTGTTGGAAGGTTTTAGAGATTATTCTGTTCGTTGCAATTATACATCAAACCGAACTAAGTAGAAGTTGATATAATATGTAGCTTCTATATATATATGTATATATGATTATATTAAATTATGTCAAACAAGTTTCTTTTGATTAAAAAAAATTATTTTACAACTTAAAAAAATGCCAATAAGAGTCTAAATGATTTGCTTTTAGTTTTATAGAAAAAAAAAACTAAATGAATGCCAATAAATTCAGTTTACAATTTGAGATCTAAATTGATCTAAGAACGTGCACTAATGGAGGTGTCAAATTATTAATGTGAAGAAGATATACATCCTAACTAACTAGCACATAATTATGTTTAATAGGCATTGAAACCAAAAAGTGATTTTCAATGCAAGCTTGCTATTATTTTTTATTTTAGAAGTATTAACTTATTATTTTTATTAATTTTTTTTAATTTTGCTGATGTAGCTATCTACAATCATGTTAATAGTTATCTACTTTCATTTCTACTGCATTTTTTACAATCCACATTTGCATTAACTTTTCTATAAAGGGTGTTTACCGCGATGTGCTTGAATTCTAATGTCGATTACAATGAGCCTTGGTGTCATTACCAGGCCAAAAATCGACTATATAATAATCTGGCTCATGTACTGTTCCGACCTTGCAACCCTTTGGGTACCAAATGCAAAATTTCAACTACAGAAGCCACAATAGGAGCAAATCCCAACTTATTTTCTATATAATGAACCTGTCCTCTAAAGATTACACGGGACAAAGTGTGTTATTTATTTATTTTTAATTTTGTTTTTCCGTGTGTGTGCGTATGTGTGTGTTTTTTTAACAAGAAAGAAAAATCTACCATGTCAATTTAGAACAAAAGAACAAGAAAATCTCAAACAAAACAAGACTACGTCAAGGTATACCAACATCTAATCTACTAGAAAATTATTAAGAGGACTGCTGTAATTGCACATCCCTTACAATCATTGGATGAATAATTGATACACATCTCAAGGCACTTATCGATTCGATGAATGGTGCATTTGCAAGAAAAAAAAGAAAAAAAAAAGAAAAAAATTAGAAAGAAATTTGTGATACTCAATTTAACCTTCTCCAATCCATTATATTAATATGGGGCTACTATTTTGATGTTCACTAATACCCACAAGCCTTACTACATTGGACCAAAGTTGGCTTTAACTATTTACCATGATCACACTTGCCATAATCCTCGTCAATTAACTTGAGGCAATTATCTAAAGAAATATCCAGGAGGACTATCCATAACCTATAAGCATTTAAAATTGATCCACCTTGATATAAGCCAAAGTCTGATATCATAATATTGCCCTAACTAATGAACAAAAAAGAATTCAACTTTGCTTTAAACTTCAACCTTCAAAAATTAAAATTATTTTAAAGAGTTTGAAGATTTTGAATTCAGTAAAAAATTTATTAATTTAGAGAAGTTTAAAAAACTTCTATGTAAATATTAAAATACACAATTTTTTGATATCTATTTTAATATTAACAATATCTAATTCATATTGCGAATGTTAACTTAAAACTTTTATAAATAATATATATATTGTCAAACCCTAATGATCATATAAATATTAACCTTAGCTCGAGTGGTTGGTGATTCACTAGTTGTTGTAAACACAAGTAACTGTAATGTTCTTTATCAACTACAACAATCTCGCTGCTCTCTTTCTACTCTCAATGTCTCTCTTCTTCAACTCTCGTATTATTATTCTCTTCTCTTTCTTTTCTCTACAGCCTCCCTTCTAAGTTACAACTTATTCTTTATTCTCTTGAATAATCACTCGTCAGATGCACACATTTCACATTTAATCTTCTTTATTTATAAAATTATTTTTTTATAATTACTATGATTATATAAAAGAATTTTTGTGCCACAAAGATTCTTTAATAAAAAAATGCTCTTTTATGACTTCTATACATTTTTTTTTTTTGTAAAAATTGTCAAAACTTTAATTTTAAGCGAACGTAATAAACTATTTTTTCAAACCATAGTTCTAACTTCAGTTCAATTGTCCGTATTAGCAAATGATTAGACTAATTTATCAGAAATTCATTGCATTTTCAGACCATGGTCCCAACTTAACTATCTTTTTATCCAATTACAAAGTTTTACTCCAAAGGCCTCGTTATTACTGAAGTGGCAATCCATGCTTATGTTGCATGCTCAATTAGTACTTTCATATTGTCCCATTCAACCACCTACGAGCCAAGATGAGCTTAGACATAAAGTTATACTTCAAAAGAACTCAATATTAATAAAGGAGAAAAAAAAAAAAAAGAAGTCCAAACTTATGTTCTACATCATGAATCGTTTGTTTCCAAATGTTATAAAGTATTCTTTTGAAATACAGGCCATCCAGTAAGAAATGACAAAAAGAGAAATGAGTTCTTCGTTTAATTGATATCATTTTTCGAGAAAATTCTCTTTTACAGGTCAAAAGATTTAGCCCCAAAGAACTCTCTTTCATGATAAAATTTTTCATATGATTCAAGTGTTCATGAAATTTCTTCTTTCCCTTTTCTTTGCTTCATATGAAAAAATATATATATTTCCAAGCATGCAATCCATATGAGAAAGTTCACTTGAGAAATTATTTCCCTAACAAATGAAAACTTCCATCACCTATTAGCCATGCATCAACGCTTCCTTCGGCTGCTAATACCATTTTGTACATTAAATAATTCTTCAATTTTGAACTGTATCATCCATTTTCATAAAAACATGTGAATATATAAAATCAACCTTTTAAACAGATAAAACTTTCAACTCACTAATCTTTGCAGGGAGTGACACTTGAGCACAGTGGTCTATACATGTTGCATAGGATTTCAGGCACAACTGCACAAATCGAAACCACCCAACTCATACAACTTTTAGAGACTAGTGTCAATTTATGCCCGATTTGCCATGGAAGTAGACACAATCCAGCAAAATTGGTGGGTCACAATCAGTTCAGACCACTTCAACGCCAAGATAGATGATGGAAAGAAGAGATATAAACTTACAGGAGCTGCAGGCTTCAAAAGATGACATAGAAATCCATGATCAAGGAGAATTCTATACTGATTAGGCTTCAAAACAGTACGTTCCAATGTTATTTCCTCAGCCATCCAAATAACCCTAAATACAAAGAAATGCACTTAGGCGACAGGCACAATGTAGAATGTAAGTCATCCATTGGTTTCACGGTTAAAAATTTAACTAGATTGGTTCAATTGATGGCCAAAAATAACTATGTTTTGTAAGGATTGGAATTAAGATAACATTGAAAAATGTATTGATTTCTCAGTAATGAGGGCAGTTTCATCAAGAAGCGATTCTGAGCGCTATCTGAACCCTAAATAACACCACTGGCCAAAAATATGAATTCTAGAAAGGTTATTAATAATATTTTAGGAATCAAGAAGTGGATGGGGGCACAAAAGATCAGAAGACACATAAAATTTTTATATATGCAATGCTTTCAAGGCATTGCTTAGGCAGCTCTCAAACCTTTTTCTCCCTAGGCACAGGGCTCAGCAAGCAATGAGGGGCTTTGTAAAAATTAAAAAAGTTTAGATGGGTCTCTTAAAAAATAAAAAAAATAAAAAAACTTTTACAACAAAGCCCCCTTCCTTTCAAGTTTACCCTTGAACCTTTTCTCACTAAGCCTATTATATTCATTTGCTCTGACTAAGAGACATCATCAAAATCTCTAGCAACTGTCTGGTGATACATATTTGTTATTCAGCATTTTTTTTTTCTTTGTTGGACACACAGGAAAGTTTCAATTTCATCAAATATCTTAAAATAATGTGAGTTTTAGCATGAATTAATGTTTTTTGGACATGATATTAATTAAGGCGAAGTGCTTTTGATTATTTCATGCAAACTTCAACATTTCTATAGAATACAATCAGATATATATAATTGTCTACAAATTGTTCAGGGATTTACAATTAATGAATTATCTTGGCCTAAGATAATAAATATTTTTATCTCTAAGCCTTGCCTAGAGTAGCATTGGCGGTTTAAAAACATGGGATTTATGTGATTTTCAATTCTCAAATTTCAAACTGAAATCCATCATTCTATGAGGAAATTGTACCTGTCAAAAATTTGCCATGAGGCAAGATGTGATTTGCCTCTATATTAAGAGATCTCAATGTTTGGTGGCAAATAATTCGCAAGTGATCAAATCATCCATGGATTCAGCCGATCTACCAGCACCTATGACAGGAACAAGGTTGAACATGGGCACTTTACCATTAATTCTCCTGCCACTTAGCTTTGAAAATTCATCAAATGCTTCGGCAAAGATGGTGAAGAGCACATCTGAGGGTGTACCAAGGTCCACTGGGAAGTAAAACCTCAAATTCTGAAAAATAAAGTAAGAGAAAATGAAAAGAAAAGGAATTACGCTAAAGTTTGAGAAGGAGAGAAACACAACAGTACATGTGCGTTTTATGAAGTAATGTTAACTCATAATTTCTAAAATCTGTAAAAGAAGCATCTAGTTATTAGATATAACTCGGGGGTTTGTACTATTACAATTAAACAAACCCCATAAATCTATTACCCAACAAAAGCAGACAAAGGATGAAGCATGGAGAATTTATTGAAACATCCAAGGAAAATAGGTTAATTCAAGAAGTTTTGGACTACCATGTAATAGATGTATTTTTCATGGATTGTTATTTACATTCGAGGAAAAAAAAAAAAAAAGAAAGAAAAACTCATTGTTAAACCTAAGCGTAGTCCGAAAGGAACAAAATATTTAGTAAACCAAATGCCGCTTAGACTTTAAGTTTGTCGAATTGGCCCATTGATTCTAGAACTCTTCTATCATATATTGACTATTGGATTTCAGATCAGAATTAAAATCTTATAAAAGTTAAGGACCAGAGATGACTGGAAATATGTTATGTACAGGGATAGAGTAAATTCTTTCTTTCTTTATCGCAGTCATTTTTTTCATTAATTTTACTGAAGTACCATATGATTTCTTAAATTGGTAGGACTACTCACTCTAGCTCTCCTGGAAAGACTCTAACCATCAGTTTAACAATCCAACATGCACTTAAATGGTATTTTCTTTGCTACCCTTGCCCAGTTCACAATTTCCAAAAATAACCTTCAAATGCTTATATTTTCTTGTCAACTCAGAATAAATAGAAAAACTAAGATCCATTTCCAGTTTGGGCCATCTCATTTATATTTTCAAAGGCTGTCATTGAATCTAAAGCCTTCACTGCCTAAGTTGGTGTCTTTGGTAAAAGGATCATTCCACTATGTAATAAAGAATGTGAGCATTTTCTAGTTTGATTTTAGTACTTAGTAACCAAGCATGCATTGATTGAAGAAATGTTATAACAGGAAACATGTGATTTATTAAGAAACAGACCGTTATATCTTCCCATGAAAAGTTGCTCTCCAGAAGGCTTTTCTCAAGAAGATAAATGCAGAACCTCGCTATTTTTTTTATGTCAGTTGGGCTGCTGAATGATTGGCAGTCTCCAGGACACACGTCAGCATTTAAGGACTCCATACAGATCCTAGCTGCAACCTCATTCACTATACTAAGTGATACCACACATATCTTTCCATGAACAACATATTTCTGGCAGCAAGAATCATACCAATGCAAATGCTCAAAGCCCCAATAATTAGGGATAGTAATGCAAGCTGGTTCCTGTATATGATTTTCACTTTCAGTTTCTTCATCTTCTTGAACATAAAGGGTAGGCTTTACTTCCACCATTGCACTGCAATACAAGAAATTTAATGAGAAATGAGAGTTAATTTCAATTCAATTACAGCAGGTTATTCATAACAAATTCCAGGTTAAATAAAATAATCAAGCATGACTAAGTCTTATATACAGCATCAAATGACCCTGATAAAAGCCCAAGAAAGCATATAGAACCGGAATGGAATAGAATAATCCCAGCAGAGTTGGCCAAAAGATTTTCAAATAAAAGATCTCATGTCAGTGTCATGTGATTGAGAAAAAAAAAAATCACACACTTTGCAGCTGTGAAAGGTATTATTACAACTACAAGCTTTTCTAAAAAATAAAAAGAAAAGAAAGGACTCCTAGCTCTTCATCACTTAAAACCCCACTCAGTGGCCGATCAAAGTTCCAAGTAATTCTAGGAGCAGATATATATCAAGATGCATGTTAGGACCAGATGATAACTTGCAGTAAAAGAAAATTAATAACAGTAACTGTACTAAAATATGCATGACATTCCTCTTGAAGAAGAGCAGAGGTGTTAGGGTAATCAGCACCCACAATTGTTGTACCTTTTGGGCAGGTCGGAGGCTAGAACACATAGAAGGATGGTATCAAACGATTTGTATACAGAGCCACTGTCAACATCAGATCGTCTTTGCTTGAGAAAAGTATTGAGCTTTCCCTGAATTTGAGTCTTCTGAGAGGACGTTAGCAACGCTGAACAGTAAACAACCAACGAAATTGCAGTGGAAGCCAGAGAACAATTAAAGCTCTTGGCCACTGCTTCACAGTTCTCTAAAGCCTGTTCCAGTTCAGCAATAGCACCGCCATGGAAGAGCTTCATTGTAGGTGGATCAAGTCCCAACTGCCCAGCCATGTACAGTATATCTTTATGTAAAGTTGCCTGCAAATTTATTTTTAAAATATTAACTGAAAAGAAAAGAAGGTAGTAATTAGAAATTAAATAAATAAAATTGTGCCACAAAAAATAAATATTTAATTTTTTTCACACTCCAGTCAGCTTGTAAACAGAAACCATGGGAAAAAAAAAAATCTCTTCATCAGTTCAGAATTTGTAGATCTTGTTGATTAAGTCTTGTTTGAAGCCACTCATGATCAGTTTACCTGGCTATATGGTCCTATACAACTAGGAGCCCAGCAAGAAATACTCTGGACGTGCAACACATTTTTACTCTGGTCATTTGCCACTAGAACTTCAACACACGCTCTCCCTAGACCTGCTCGTCTCAGAGGTAGTTCAATTGTACTTCGAGATGGAACACCCATGTGGCACTTCTCCTCTGTAATAAAACTTATGTATGTTGCATTTGCCAAAGTGAATTCCTTCATATTTGAAATATATAGATGAGCATAGAGAACATTTGCCCAACCAAAACCTTCCTCAATGAGTTGTAAGTCAATTTTATTCAAAATTGTGGCAAGATCTTTTTGCAAGCCTATCAATGGAAGAAAATATCAGATAGGGGAAATGTAATTCATCTGGAAGGTGAAAAAAAAAATAAATAAAGATCCCAACTATAAAGATGATCAGAAGAAAGTTGCTTTATTTATTTCAAGTCTAACAATTAGATTAACAAATAATTTATAGCTGTGCACCTTCTGAAGTTTCACAAGTATCTGGAATCCAACAAGCCATCGAGAATATATCATCTCGTTTGGTCCTTGCTATTTGAAGCTTATCTTCTGAGACACTAACAATATCAGAGAAGGGTTGGCGCATCACCTCACTTTTTGTAACACATGCTTCTCGTACTTCAAATACAGATGGCAGTTCATTGACACAGGCATCACTTGCCCCATTATTTCCAATGACAGAAGTTAACTCTCTTTTGTGCTCCAAATGGAAAGCAACAGGATGAAGAACTCCCACAGGAGCTATAGAATCCAAAGAATGCAGAACAACGTGAAAATCATCAAGCACAATTTTAGCATTCTGTGCACACACAAATCAGAAAGTTCAAGAGAGCATTTAGAAAGCAAAACACTTATTCTGCAGATGATAGAAATTTATGGAACCAAAAACTGAATCTTACCTTAAAAAGAGGGCAGTCAAGCGTTAGTGTTTCATATTCTCCTCCTTCACCACAAACATTGATTCCATACAACCTAACTAGGACATAAGAGATAAATACGAAGGAGAATGGATCAATTACTGGTTTATGCCATTAGACAAATAAGAAAAGATGGTATGACATACTCTTCCAGTTTATGCAGTTCATTCTTCAAGCACGCAAGTTCCTTGCCTAAATGCTTTGCAGGGTCTAAACCCATGGCTGCAACCTATTTCATTCCAAAATCACGAATAACTAAGTTTCTAATAGACAACCTGTTAGAAAAGACACTCAAAACACACAAACTTCAAGGGCAAAACATACAAAAATAAGAGTATTGATCTTGAAAAGGCCAAATCTCACAATATTGACTACATGACATATCCCAATTCCCATGTGGAAATAACCAGCACAGAATGAGATGAGAAACAATATACTCTCTATAAAGACATGAAATGGTTTACCAACAAATCTGAGACTGATGCAACAAGCGAAGTATGACTATAAGTAGGCATTGCAATGCAACAAAATCAACAATAGGAATCCTATTTATAGTCTCTGCAAGAAATTGATGCCATAAAACTAGCCATTTTATTCTCTAGACTTCCCTAAAATTGCTTTAAAATTTGATAAATACTACAGTTTTTTTTGCCTGAGCTTTAAATGTAATGGGAATAGACTGGACTATATATGTAGGGTAAAATACAACAAGAAGCACAAACAACTAATAGCAAATCATTCTGCTTCCCAAGAACCCAAAAAAGTCTTATCAGTGATGAACTAAAATGACCAGAAGTACATTAACTAGTAAATGGATAAATAAGTTATAGAGTGTAAAAAAAAAAAAAAAAAAAAAAAAGGATTCTACCTTCACTGTTATAGCTACAATTCCATTTGCTATCTGTTAAAGAACAAAAAGGGAAAATATCAACTACCGAAAGGTAAAACCATAAATACAATACCACAAAATCATCCTTAGAGAGAGGGACGGAGGGAGAGAGGGATGGAAGGACTGACTCAGATCATTTTCAGGTATTGAAGCAACAAATTACCATTTCGTCAAGGAGCAAAGATTGATCTCGTTTCCATAAATATGCAACTGATACAAGCCCTAACCTTGAACAAATGCTTTCCACCCGTAGCCTTTGGTAATCAGAAGCAATAGCACCAGAAGAAACAGCTGTGATTGATGGTATTTGTTTTTTTACTTCAGCTAACAAAATATACATATCTTCAACTTCATCACCTTGTGTCTTTCTGTAGCTTAGATTCTTATGCCTACATTACAAAAGAAAAATTAAATAAAGAAAACAATTAGTTGAGCTAAAAGTCAAGCGCACCAATTCACACATTAAATGAATATGTTGCTTCCTTGACAATAATTCTATTTACAAATATTGATTGAGTATTCAATCAAATGAGCATCTCAAACATAATTTGGACAATTTTATAATGCAATAGGTTATATAGCTCCGCATGAGCTTGCTTAGATGCAAAATTAATCACGAAAAAATAAATAAACAGAAAGGCGGTATTTTCTTTCTTTCTTTTGTTTGTGTTGACCAATCAAATCAAATTGACTTGGTAAGAATTTGTTGACCTACAATCTCCTTGTTCAATGAATTTCAATCGATTATTGGCAAAAGAATAAACAGGTGCTTATCATTTATTTATAGGAGGTGAACCATATATAATAAAGAAGGGTCTGAATGTAGAAGTATAATGCTTTAGATTAATATATGTCTATGTCTGGTCAAAAAGCCCAAAGAGTACATTAATCACAACCTTTATTATGGACAAATTCTATGGTGCTAGAACTCATGCCTTAAAGCATGTTATCCAGTTTTTAAATGGGTATATTTCTGCAGCAAAAAAGGCTAGTAACAATATGGCTTTCAACAAATCTACAGCAGCAAACATTAGCATAAGCAACAAGTTTTGTATCCCAGAATAGGCAGTGCCTTTCACATTTCAAATTATAAACTCATTACAGTTTATATCATAAGAATTACATAGAAGCATCAATCACAAATGTACCCAATTTTCCCTGTTAGACTTAGACCACATAATATGCTTCAAGAGTTTACAAAGATTAACAAGGTTAAAAATCTCAGTAAATGCATAAATATTTGAACTAAAATTCCCCTAAAAAATAAATAAATGAACAAATATTTCATAAATAACTGTGAGTCTATTCTTATCTTATACAAAATAGTTCCAAAAGTATTTTTTTTAATGTTTTTGATATCCAAAAATAGAACAAATATTTCAAAAATTTCCTTTGTTTCACAAGAAAATGGCTTAAAAGAAATTTAAACCAAAAACACTAAAGAGCTCATAAATGAAGAATGGCTTCCTGACTACTAGTAGCAAGAAGCCAAGAACCAAAAGTGAGGAAGGACACCCAGGAATTATATGGTTGTAGATTAGAAATAACCTGAACTAGAGTTATTAAAGGTGAAACAAACTATTCAAAGGGAACCAGTAAATGGAACAAAATAATGATAAGGACATGAATCAGAACAACTAAAACGTGTCTCAGCATAGAGAAAAATGCCCACCGATTCATGTCCCCAAAAGTTGGAAAACTACTATTTTTGCATTTCCTTTATGCAGCTATAATACTTACAACCATTGGATTATTAATTAAACACTTTGACATGTACAACACTCATTCATTCATCCAATGGTTGTAAGTCTTATAGTTGCATACAAGATGCAACTACTGCAGTTAGATTAGCATTTTCCCAAAAAGTTATCAAAAATATAATACAATATATTAACCTAATAAATATAATTAGAGGTCTTGCCTTGTAGATCCTTGTATACGCCTCCTAAATAATGGCAATCCCATGCATTCTGCATAGCTTACAACAATTTGATGACCCACCTGTGAAACAGCGAATGAGGTTAAGTTCATGTACCAACCATTGGTAGGTAGAATCACGCATAGGAAGTATTTTGAGGCTTGATGAATCAAATTGTTAAATTTGAGCATGGTTGCACCAATTTTGCTATTTAAAGGACTCTAATGTGCCCAAAAATAGTTTCAGTCATGGAGTTCCCCTCTGCAAATAGTTGAGAGGCAACGTTGCACTGTAGGCCTTTTTTTTATACATGCATAATCAATCAATGAAACAAATATTGAAAAGATAAAAACTAGGCATTAACTAAAACAAAATTTATGTTATATATAGTCATATGATAACAAATATTATATAATTAATTAATAATATCATCAAAAGAAAAACAACATATGAGGCTAGTAGCATGATAACATTCAACACTACAGGGACATCATGACATAACAAATAAAAGCTGTAGAACTAGCAGCATGGCAAGAGAGGAAGGGAAAGAAAGAAAAAAAAAAAAAACATTAGTAAAAGTAAAAAAGACTGCAAGACAGTGAACAAAAACCGAAGAAAGAATGAAGGAAATGGGAGTAATAGAAGCAAAGAGAGCGCAAGAGACGAAAATAAAACCACAAAAAAAAAGAAAAGAAAAAAAAAGGAAACCAAGAAGAGGGGAGAAAAAGAATAGAGAAAGAAAGAAAGAAAGAAACGAAGAAAGAGAGGAGATTGTGTGTTTGGGGAAGGCATTGGTGCCAGTGGAATGAAGAAATCTAACTATTGATGGTGGTAAAATTGTTTAGAAACTCAGAATGCTTTCTCCTTTTGATTTTAAATTAAGCAACTCAATCGATTTTCTAATGTGTGATACTAAACTATTATCATACTATAATAAAAATATTTTATCATTTTATACCATTATTTTTCTCTTAAAAGAAAAAAAAAAAAGGATAACAAAAAAGAGGGATCACCAATGAGGTGCGTGCCTCATGCACCTCGTGCATAGGCAAAAGGTGAACCTAGGCTCAAAGAGGCATGTCTCATTGCTGCCATGCACCTAGGTAATTTTCATGCACAAGGAGGCTCATCTTGCCTCAAGGCACACCAGACTTCGCCTTAATGACAGCAATATACACACTAGTCTTCCAAAATCTGAAGTGTTAGACACATATATCATACCCATTTTAGAACCATGAAGCATCAACATGAGAATGTTAGGCTCAATTAAAGAACCCAGGTAACACTCTAGAGGGGAGAAAAAAGATAAAAAAAAAAAAAAAGGTGCATTTACCAATGTCATTGCAGAACAAACCTTTTCCTCGGAAAGTTGGAACCAACCAATACCAAAGGCAAACATCTTGTAAAATCAAAAATCGCCTCTCCACCACCTTCAACAATTATGCTCACCATAGAGAAATTTTTTTTTTTTTTTAACACTTTAAACAGCAAACCTCCTTACCAAAAACAAAAGAAAGAGAAAATCCATACAATTTTTTCCTTTATTTCTTTCTTTTTTTTTCTGAAAATTATGCGAACAGTTAGAGAACAACCAAAAGCCTAATGAGGCATAAAATGAAAAACCCCTAATCTAAATCATAATGATAATAATCATAAAAAAACCCCAACTTCACAAGGTCATCAACAATCCAACCGTTTCGGAGTTTATCTACGTCCTGAATAATCAATACCTCAACCATTTCAACAGACACATGACTTATATATATTGACACAATTTTTTTGAAATAATTAGATTAAAAGAATAAAAGGAAAATTAAAAAAAAAAATAGCAGGTAAAAATTAGAGAAGCTTACAGTTTGATACATGTAGCTATCCAATTCATCGACGGAGTCGTCAAGAGGCATCAAATTCGCCAACGCCACAATCTACAGCCACTCCAAACCCCAAACTAATCAAAAAAATATATCAAATTTGAACCCCCCACCCCCACCAAAAGAAAAAAAAAAAAAAAAAAAAAAAAAAAAAAAACCCCAAAAAAGAACCAAAACCGGTGGCCCAATTCGCCGCCATTCCCCCCGCGCAAACAACTCTCTTTCCCCCC
>JAJIYU010010126.1:0-16404 GCA_030144865.1 Tinospora cordifolia | reverse complement strand
CAAATCCAAAATCGAAAAATATTTTAGAATGCTAGAACTGAAAATCTTTTGATTTTAAAACCATACACACAATGAACATGCTAGAACTTTGAATAAGAAAAAGGGGTGTTTAAGAAATCACTTACACCTTGTGACGGTTTCTTTCGGAATTTCGGCAACAATTCTCCCACGTACGAAGATCACCCAATTCGAGAGCTTCTCACACACAAAAAAAGGGAAGATGAGAGGTGTCAAGAAGAAGGCTTTGAGAAAACAAGATGAGCATTCAACTCTTATTATTTGGAATGAATGAAATTGGGGGCCTAAGGGGGGTTTATATAGATTTTTCAAGGAAAAAAATTAGAAAGTTTTGTGTCCTTGTATGAATAAAACTCTCTAATTCTACCAAATTTCGCAGTTTCTAATTTCTGGAGCAAAAAGAGTATTTTTAATAATTTTTCTGAATTTTGGAAATATTTTTCTGAATTTTAGAAATATTTTTCAGAATTTAGAAACTATTTTTTTGAATTTTTCGAATTTATTTCGTATTTTTCGTTAATTTTAACGTATTTTTCGTAATTTATAATTCGGCTTAATTCTGGATCCTCAGATTTTCCTCGAGAAATGCATTAGGATCTGATCAGAATCGTTGGATAAATCTTGGATAAATCAACAGAATTTGGATCTTCGATCTCAGCCGTTAGATTTCCTCAATTGCATCAACAATCGCGATCTGATCAAAACGGCTTTGATCTGAACCGTTCGATGATCCTCGAACGCGTCAACGTTCGCGATCAGTCAAAACGAATTCGATCTGGATCGTTGGATGATCCTTGAGCATAGCACGGTTTCGCAATCGACTACGCAGCTTCGATCTCTACCGTTGATGATCCTCGATTACAATGTGCGCATCAGATTTTGCAATCAATGAATTTCTTCTAAACCGCATGATTTTCCTTGAGTTACGTACTTGGATATCTGGCCGTTCAATCTTGTTGATTCGGTGCTCTCATGTGTACGTGCGGATCTGATCTTGGCCGTAGGATGATGATTTAGATTTCAGATCCATGGTTCACAGCACTTTGAGTTTGTTTTTGATTTTTCAAGCCTATTTCTTGCTTTTCTTTCGGATTTTTTTCCACATCTCGACCCCCAATTGACTTTCTAATCTTGATTTCATCAAAAATTGCACATATCCTTGTATCTTTTACCATGATATCCCATTTTATGCTTTATAATCAAAATTTTTTCTTCCAAAAATCCACTAAATTGATTTTTTGTTCCTCACTTGGGTAACTAGGACATGCCAAATTTTTCATTCATCAAATTTGTATAATATTCTAAGTAAAAATAAAAATTTCATATATAAATTTTTGAAATGTTACAAATACCTATTAGTTTTTCCCTAATACCCCCCTTCAAGGCGTACAATTAACAAACTGTTGCAATTAACATAGTAATCACGTGTAACCTCCTATAAAATCAAGTACCTCTTAGTTAATTAATTCTTCTAGGTCTATATTTTGATTATCCAATTGTTGAACCTCTCAATGGAGTTAGTTCAACAATCTGAAATCAGTTTATAGATGACTAGTCAATAAAAAAAACATTAAAAACACAGAGTATAAAATAGTACCTTGAAATAGATTAATCAAAATAAAGAATCAAAAGGTCCTAAAATTAAAATTACATCATAGATTTCAAAAGAACTTAGCTAGACATTATATCTAGTTCACAACACAAAGAATTAAACAAATCTAAGATCATACTATACAGATTTGATATTGTTCTTCATCTTTTCCCTCATTGCACTCTCTACTTTGCTCTGGCCATCAATAGCAAATGGAACTAGCAACTAAATAATGAAAACCTAATAACGAAGTCTATTTATAGTGTCTCTAAAAAGAACTCGTAGGAACCCTAATTAATTACTAACATGGGACGTTAATTTAACACCCCTAATCGCAAAACTGAGGTAAAAAACCGTGGTAACATGGTTCTTCCAAAAATCAAAATTTTCCATTACCACCATGGCCAACTTCTATCGTAGGACTATGATATGGTACTACCTGGGGATGTTGTGGTACTGCCACACGTTCGCGTTTTCCTTCTCGTTTTACAACTCATTTTTGTGTTGGATGAATGAAAGGGTATGGGCCAAGATGCTTGGGCCTGCAATGCTATTGGGCTGGATCCACATTTGGGCTTCTACATTGTAATTGGCTTGTAATGTTGGTATGCGTGCTTTGGTTTGCTGCATGTGCAAAGATTCATAGGTTTTATACCATAATCAAGATCATCTTAGGCTTTTGTTTTCTTTTCTTTCCTTAATGTCAGCCTGTGTGTCTTCACCTATTTAACATGTATCTATATAAACCACTAGAAACCTTTCCCGAACATTATATCACACAAAAAAGCACATAAAACTGTGTTGAAACTCTTTAAATGTTAAAAAACATGAAATCTTAATATAAATGCTCATGCACCTAATTATAAACAAATATGTCCTAATTCGCATCTAATCCATGCAAAACATATATAAAACACATAAAATAGTCAGTATGCCATGCAACTAATAGAGGCCTACAGATCACCAATCTGTTGGGCAGAACTTGAGGACCATGTGCTTACAGGGCCAAACTTGGTAGAAGAAATAGATAATCAAGTGAAACAGATCCAGAAGGGATTGGCCACAATACAAAGTAGGCAAAAGAGTTATGCTGATAAAAGAAGAAGAACCCTTGAGTTCTAGACGGGTGTTAAAATGTTTTTGAGGATAAACCCTTAGAAAAGGGATCAAGAGTTTCGGATACAAAGGAAAGTTATCATCCATTCAAAATACTTAGAAGGATCGGTGAATGTGCCTACGAGTTAGACCTATCAAACAGAATGTCATCAGTTCACAACATGTTCCATGTGTCGATGCTAAGGGAGTATGAGTGCGATTCCTCTCACATAATCCATTGGGAAGAGGTGGACGTCAAAAATGATGCCACATATGAAGAAGCAACAGTTAGAATCCTCGGCCGCAAGGTACAAAGCTTAAGATTGAAGGACGTTCCCTTAGTGAAAGTTTTCTAGAAACATCACGGAGTAGAGAAGGCAACCTGGGAGTTAGAAAATGAGATGGAGACTAAGTACCCAAAGCTCTTCATCAAATGTACATAACTAGCTTGCAATGACGGAGTGTAAATTTCGAAGATGAAATTTTTTGAGGGTAAGTTGTAATACCTTAAAATTTGTACAAGAATTCAATAAATAAAATTCAATGAAATAATTTGAGTGGAATAAACTTTGGAAAAACTCATGGATTTGTGTTATTAAAGTTGTATAACTCAATGCACAAAAAATCGGGGAGTGTGAGCAAAACACGAAGAATCCACATTGAAAATGCTCTGACTACTACGGTAGTGAGAAGAACTATTGCAGTAGTGCACCGGGAATGCCCAGAAAGTCCATAAACCAAATTAGAAACAGATAGACTATCACAATATCCTACCGCGGCAATATGATGAAAGATTGCGCAAATAGAGTTTGGAAAGTTGCCAATTCGCTATAGGAAGCCTCTAAACGTAATAACAACTTCTAAAACACAAACTTACTATAATATGGTGTGTGGGAAACAAGAAACACAGGGTTTTAGAAAGGTTTCCACCATGTGACCAACCCAAACCTTCCAAACCATGTCACATTAAATTCTACATAAACCAAGGCTTGGGCACCCATTCTCCTCATCCTAGGAAAAATAAATTTGTTCACTTCTTGCTCTCCCAGTAGCATATAAGCATCCCTTTTCATCCCTAGCTATTCTACACAGCCGGCAGAGTTGTAGGAAGGAGAGAAACATAGTTTGCATTAGAAAACCTGTGCTAAGCAAGTGCGTTGATCAACTAGAGATGTTTGAAGGTTCAACAGAGGTATAATCACCCTATCTTAGTCTCAGTTTCATGTTTCATAACTTAGAAGTTAAACTAGTAGAGTGACATAGCTGTAGGGGAGGTAGGAAAGGTGAAAAACCAACCCAGAAA
Source organism: Tinospora cordifolia (assembly GCA_030144865.1). NCBI lineage: Eukaryota > Viridiplantae > Streptophyta > Magnoliopsida > Ranunculales > Menispermaceae > Tinospora > Tinospora cordifolia. Next base: position 12,397 of record JAJIYU010010126.1, on the reverse strand, counting down.
ACCAATAGCATGCAAATTACTATGGTAGTGCGATTGATTACCGCGATGGTAGAACAAAACCTAGAAAAAATTGCTCCCTAATCACTGTACCAAAGTAATGCAAATGCAAATCCATTTTTTTCATCCCTACACACTGGTTATCGCGATAATGGTTTATCTTACCATAGTACGTAGACCTGATACCATGTTTAGGCATATTTAGGGTTATTTCTTTGACCAATATGAATCCTGTAGGATAAGGGTACATTAGTTTATGATTTAAGAATGCTAGAAATATGATAATATCCCACTGTCTTGAATTTCAAGGTTGAAGAATCAAAGGTATGGATCTTCAAGATCAACAGACTAAGCATATTAAGGTGGAGACGAATTTTAGATTTTACTTTATTATTTTGATTTCAATAAGACATTTATGTGTGGTTTTGGTTGAATATGCATGTTATATTTTGAATTGATCATAAATGTCATGCCTAGAATTCACATGCTTAGGTTTGCATGAACAAAGACGTATATTATGTGACGATATGCTTACCATGCTCACATGTTTAATTTCTATTTATGTAACACCCCAACCCCCTAGAGACAGGTTTAAGCTCAACTATAAGGTGGGTTGCGTCCTATGTTACATTTATAAGTACACAACTTGTATCTCAATTCCTTTATTCTAACACTTATTGAAATACTCATAAATACACTTCCATTGAGTTTAAAATTCAACAAGATAATACAAGTGAATAAAGGAAAACTTCAAACTCTTTATTTATAAAATAAAGAAATACGTTATTAAATTCATATAATCAAAAGAATACATAACTCTAAAATTTTAAACAAAAATTCAGCAGAAGTCCTCATTCAAAATTTGGGACATATGCCCTTACAATATGAACCTTTTTTAAAAGTAGACTTTCAAAAATCCATAGTCTTCATGTAATTCAATTTCCTAAAAAATAGAAGGAATGAATGAGCACATGGCCTAGTGGATCATTCATTAAACAACTAAGTTACTAATTCAAATCAAAAGTACATCCAATTTCAATTACTTACAAACATTAAGCGTTTCAAATAATATCTAGTTAGAGTTGCATATTTGACCAAAAGGGGTTTTAAAACCCTTGATGTTCTTCATTAAAATACTCCTATTTTAGGATGCAATGACAATTCATCTTGTCACATTCCACTGAAAATAAGGATCATATGTCCACATTCCAAGTATTTTAAAATACATCCACACTTAATGATGTTACTCATATACACTAAATATATGCAAAGAATACCCATAGCATCACTTAGACTACTATGATGGTACATGGTTTTTATCTTCACTTTCTCATATTTAAATTCAAACAAACATGAAACAAAATCATAATAATTAATATCAAAATCTAAAATAATTAATATCAAAATCTAAAATAATTAAGAGAACATGAGAAACACAAATAACATGCTATAAATCTCAAAAATAAGCTTAAACATGGTTTCTAAGCATGTTATGCTATCATGCATGAATTAAAAATATAAAAACATGCTTGCTGAAATTAAAACATGATAAAAAAAAATTAAAATTTAAACATGCTGAAATTTATAAAATAACATGATAAAAAAATTGAAAACAAGAATGCAATAAAGGCTTGAAGTAGTAAAATAGGAGTTCTAGAAATCCCCTCCACCTTAATTTGAGTTTCTTTGTAGAATCCAACAGAGGTTGTCCTTATCTACCACTTTTAGAACTTCAAGAACTTCTAATCACCAAGAAAACTACTTCAACAACTCTCTAAAACACTGAAATAAGAACTTCTCGCATAAGAAAGAAAAGAGAGTGAGAAGGGGTGCTAAGAAGAGGGCAAGAACAAGCAAAGAGGAAAGTGTCAACTCTTTGCTTTGGGTTGAGATGAATGTGAGCAAGAGGGGGTATTTATAGGTGTTTATGAGAGCATATGGGACGTCCTACGGCAGCCTTGGGCAGCTCACAAAAATTTGGGCAAGTTTCTATACATAAAGGGGATGATTTGCATAAAAAGGGCAAGTGTGCTCATGGTTGGCAAGTGTGACCACTATGACTTTCTAATTCAAAAGATATGAGTACAATCTTGTTTCCTAACTATGTGTGAACACAAAAGAGGTTTAAATCATATTCTAATTCAAATGGGACGTCCCTTATGTGTTCATAGAAACTTTCTTTTTTGGTTTTTTTGCTCATCACACAAACACACAAGGAATATTTTCTCATTTTCTTATTTCTTAGAAATCAAGCATGGGTGTACAATATCAAATTTGAAGGGACACCATATAATATTCAAAGATGTTCATCTTGGTTCCAAGAAACTATTTAAATAGAGTTGTTCACATGTGTGCACCCACACTTGTACGTGATTGGGCTGATTTTGGCTTAAGTGGGTATGGATGTACAAAATCAAATAAAAATTAATATCTTCTTATTTACAATGAATCATAATTTATAACCTATAATTTTAGAATCACATGAGCCTAATGCACATTTTTAAGGTATAGTTTGGCCCAATGTGATTTTCCCTCAAAAACTTTCCTTCTTTAAGACCCACTGAGGTCACTAGGCAAATGAAAATTTAAATCTTGACCAATTGTTCTGATTTTCAGATATGTCATTAATTTTGTTAGTTTATGTCATTTCATTTCGTTTCGGGTCATTTAGATCCCCCGAAGTACCCTAAATGTCAATTCTTTCCTAATTTCGACCCCTTGAATGGTGTTTGGCAAATGAAAACCCTAACCTCGACCAATTGTTCTAATTTTTGGGTATGTTGTCCCATTAGTTGGTCCATGCCACCTTACTTCATTTCAAGTTGTTTTGGGTCCCTAAGGGACACTAAATGAGAGTTTTAGAACCTATTAAATTTAGCCCTAAAATGAGTCCGATTCATTTTGCACCCAAATTTCACTAAATAAATGATAAATTTCATCTAATTGAGTACAAAGAATTTAGGGTATTACAATTTATGTTAAGTTTAAATACATGAATGTTATGTTTTACACTTAACGAAAGATTAATTAAGATTATGACCACGTGTCAGCGCAAAGAATAATTTCTTCGTGTGAGTTCTAACCCTAGACCCGACATGCCAGACCTTTGACTTGGGACTGGGCATTAGGATTGACCCTATAGTAAACTAGGCTTCTAGAGTGATTCTACTTTACTAGTAAGGTTTGAGTTTTTAAAGTGATCTCTCTCCCTAGACCCAGAACACAAACGATGAACCCCTATCGGTCTTAACTATAACTGTGAACAATGAACTCTTTGAATCATGTAATACTTGAAAGTGCTTGACATGTATGTCTTATTTGTTGAAATAATGATTTAAATATTGGAAATGATCTACTAGGCTATAAACTCACTCATTCTTTTCTGATTTTTCAAGGATTAATAAATCAAGGCTGCATGGAAGTCACGTAGAGTATTTCATTAGAGATTTTATTAAATTGTAGGGCATGTTGGCCCAATTTAAGTTTTGAGGTTATTTTTGCTGTAATAAATGTAAAGGCTATGTAACTTTCAAATTTTGAATTGATAAATGATATTGAATTATTTTATCTAAACGTTTCTCCACATTTTACCTTTATGAGATATATGCATGAGTTAATGTTACTCATGAAGTCCCAAGGATTTAGAAAAAGAAAAAGGAAAGAGACTAACATAACATAGGGCCACCTCTCGGGTGGCCCAAGAAAAGAAAACATCATCAGATGACGTGGACCCAGGGATGGGAGGTGGGTTATTACAATATTGGGGTGAATTTAGCCCCACTCATAAAATATGACACAAGTAAACTTATAAGAGTGACATATAGATAATTTTGCACAAAAGTAATAGAATTAGGATATTTTTGAAAAGTGTCCTATGGCATGTCCTAAGGATGTTATGTGTCAATATTATATGGCCATGCAAAGCGGACAAGTGTCATGGTGCAACCATCTACCAACACATGTACACAAAAAATGTAGTGTAAAATTGTGTCAAATATATACGTGACCATGACATGTTGATGGTCCTAATAATCACAAATTAGACTAATAGAATTTTGTCATGTGTCTTATAAGATAATTAAATATAAATTAAGTAAAATAATGACATACATAGACAATACATGGCACCAAATGTATCAATCCTCATGTATATAAAGTGGCTAATAATATCTAAACACTTGTCAACTAATTTGAGCTCAAAATTCTACCAATAAGATGATGCCAAGTGTGATCACATGCGATCAGATTTGGAGCATCAAGATCATCACAAATGGATGGCCAAAATGAGCTCTTGTGGACAATTCAAGATTGATACAATAGACCAATCATTAAGTGACCTCTAGCTAAGGAAGTTAGCACATGTAAGGACCCATTTTCCCACATTTAGGGGATGCCATATCTAGATTATTTTTGTCAAATTTAAATTTAAAAAACTGAATTTTAATTTGAATTAGGACATGTTTATCCTAGAATTGATAACCTATCAGAGAAACCCTATCAAAATTCTAACAACTTAGGAGTTCTTACAAAATTATCTTTAAAAATTTTTCAAATCCTTAAATAGTTAGTTAAAAAACTATATCCACATTTAGGCAACTTTTAAATAGATTAGCACCAACACAAAAAAAATTCCAACGCAAAAATATACTTTCAACAGGTATTATATGTTTTGTATCATCAAAACACATGACTCCTTTGAACATGAGTTATGCATGAAAATACAACATGATTAATCTTTAATAGACATCATCACTTTTAATATCAAAAAAATACTCATGATGTGTTTTGAAAAGGAGTAATGCATAAACTTTATTAAAAAAAAAAAAAAAAACCTTGCCTATTTTGAAAAGGAGTCATGTTATCTGCTAATGATGTTTTCACAAAACTACCTCGTGCACATCTTAATCAATGGTCTTCAACTATCTGTGAAGGCCTTACCCCACACCAATTGCTTTAAATGGTTTTAAAGTTTGTGGGGTGGGGGGAGGAGGGAGAGGGGTAAAGAATTGATTATGCATCTGATGTGAAGTAAGCTACGTAAATAGTTAATGACCATTGATTAGGATGTGTGCGAGGTGGTTGGGTAAAAAAGCCATTAGTGAATAGCCATAGTGAAATTAAACACCTTAAACTTTATATGGAAGTTCAAATGGCTTTAGAATTTGGTGGTGGGGGAGAAGAGGCGGGAATAAAAAATTGATTGTGGTAAAGCCTTTACAAATAGTGTTGGAAAATAACGCTAGATTGATGAAGATTTCGAAATATATTTCAAAGTGAGAATGGCAAATATAGTAGAATAACTGCTATTGATTGAGGCTGGAGTTTTACTCTATCTCCTTAAGACAATGATGTCTTACTTAGGTGTTCACGGTATACAACACTTGTATCTCAAGATACAATAATCTCGTTTCAAATGACTATAGCACTTCAAATCACTAAAACATTGGACCAAAATTAGCGTACTCAACTCACAAATAATACAAAATGCTTATAAAAGCTTAGAGGGAGAGAAAGGAGAAACATATCAAATTTCTGTGATTTCTAGGAAGAGAAAAATGAAGGATGGGATTTCGTATTGATAGTGGTTTATGGCTTATCATGATACCTATTCATACATCGTTAGATTGCATCTTTTGGCCTCTAGACGTGATTTGATGGTGTCAATCGATGTGTCTCATTGTAAATCGATAGATTGCGCCATTTAGATTTCAGTCACGATCTAACTGTTCTAATCGTAGCGCTCGGTTCGCATGTTTGTTGGATCGTATGTATGCAATCGCATGTCATCCGAGGGTTTCGATTAACGCACCCCTTTCTCTACCATTAGATCTGGATTCATTGAACCAATATCTTGCGCCTTGACCTACGATTCATCGAATCTGGAAATTTCTAATACAAAGTATATTAACACGATCTCAGCCATCCGATCTGCCTTGATTTCAAAAAATTCAAAGCTCCTCACAACAATGCGCAAGTGCGAAGTGCAAAGAGTTGTGTACCCAATACGCCCTAGGACCCCCAAATGCCCTTTCGCCCTAGCACACGAGTGTGCGTGCAAGGTGATGGAAAGCACCACCTCTTAGGCTTCCTTGAATGTAAGTGTGAGCTAGAAATCAAGATTCTAGCTCCTTTTTTTCACTTATAAACGAACTTTGAAATTCTCTAATTTTTCATGTGGGACTAAACAAATTTTCAAATAAAACAAATCTTTATACATTTCCAAGTAGGCATCTTTGTAATTAATTTCTTATTCATATACTTATGATTTTAACTAAATAATTTTACCATCTCCATCTCAACACATCAAAGATTAAGAATTATCTTGGTCTATTAAAATATACTTATGACACCCACTTAAATATTTAGTTAAATTACAACCAAAAATCACTCTAAAAATGTTTTTTCCAACAATTAGGACGGGCATGAGGTGGTTTGGTTTAAAAAAAATTATTGGCATATAACATGACTCATTTCCAAATATAACGAGGTGGTTTTTTTTTTCATTTTATGCATGAATCATTTTCAAAACGCATTATAAGTAAATTTTTGACATTAAAATCCATAACACCTTTTGAAGATAACTGATGTAGTATTTTCATGCATAAGTCATGTTGAAAAGAAGTAATTGTACTATACAACTTTCTTTTGCCCTCTTATTTTTCAGCCCTTCTAACGTAATAGTTGTGACATTCCTTTTTTGGGTCCCTTCTTTCTTATTTGTTGTTTTCCCTTTTCTAATTGAGTGGTATTACCTCCTTTTTCTGTTGCCTTGGAAGTTGCATCACGTTGTTATACTTCACATATTGACAATTTTGTGTGCATGGTCGGACGCATACATGGAGTTCAAGATATGAACTTAAATATAAAACAAAGTTGAGTGTGATAAACTTGAGACAATTTGCATTCATTCACAAGAAATTGGCAAAATCAAACATTTAAATTGCCAATGTTATGAAATTGTTAATTAAATATGTAAAAAACAATTTTATCATGTGATTCATGAATAGATTGACCAAGCATTGAGGGAAAAAAATATTCTTTGCTTTAGCTTGACACTTTAAGCAACACGTAATATCATTATATATATTTTCAAGAATTGAAGTAAAACTTTAATTCAAGAATAGACTGACCAAGCATTGAGGAAAAAAAAAATATTCCTTGCTTTAGCGTGACACTTTAAGCAACACATAATATCATTATATACATTTTCATGATGGCTCATCTTTCTCATTTCCTTTCATCTTTGTAGATGCATACAAGTTTCAATAATAATGCACTCTATCTCCCTATAACTCCTCCCATGTTCACTATGCTAGAGGTGAGAGAAAAAAAACTATCCTAGATCTCCATTTGGAATCTTTATTAACGTCACTGTGGTGGCAAATACTGCCAACTCATTAGTATCCAATGGTTGCATCTTTCTACTCCCCTCTACCTAGGTGCTATTGGTTGGGGGCATAAGTTTTTGATCTAGCTTTAAACCTACACTCTTGGGCAAGGCAATAAGGGTCTCTCTTATGACATACAAAGTAACCTCTAACAATTTATTGTCCTCACCTTTGAGGGGAGTTTAATTGTTTTGGTTACGACCTCTAAACTCCTACTCTCATACATTTTGATTTTTCACTTGCTGACCTTGTTGTTCTTTACCTTTATTCTATCTTTTTTTTTCAAGCTCATTGATTTTCCAAGAAACAAATGAGGACAAGGAGAAAGCTAACGGTTTGGAACCTTAACCTAGGTTGTTTCTTGGAGATAGGGGCACATCGTTGGACCTCCCAACAATATCTTTGATAGTCTAGGCCAAGTTTGGTTTGGGAACTTTGGGCAATAACCTCTATTCTTTAGATGGATTCCCCCTCTTCCATTCTCTCTCTCTCTCTCTCTCTCTCTCTCTTTGGAAGAAGCAAAATTTTATTTAATAATCACGAGTATCTTCTCAACCAAATACAAACAAAACATAGAGTTGAAATCCATTGGTTTTTACATGTAAACACTTTACCCAATCCATAAAGCAATATTAGAATGATGGTCCTTTGACCAACTTAGAAGCAAACACCCCAAGAGTTTGCTGCTAATTTTAAACACTCCCATAGCTTGTCACTATCATGCAAGTTCCCATTGAAAATACAATCATTCCTTTCAAGCCATAAATGTCATAATGTTACCATATAAGCCATGTCATAGATCTGTCTAGATAAGAAAGAGGTGACTTCCTTATTTTAAGGGTACAAGCACTGCTCTAGCTAACAAACTTTCCTTTGGAAAAGCTTATCTATTTTTCCATAGAACTTTGGCTTAAGAACATGAATGAATATGTGTTCTAAAGTATCTCCATCTAAAAAACAAAAAATGTAGAGATTCAAGGATAGGCAAGAATTAGAAAACCTTCTTTGTGGCATGTCTATGGTGTTAAATCCTTTTGTGTGCCACATAATAGCCAAATATTTGAACCTTAAAAGGTAATCAAATTCCAAATATTTGCCTTGATATGATTTGGAGTCACGAATTGAGAATTTCAAGCAAGAAAGAAGTTTGAAAAAGACTTACAAGAATAACGACCTATATAATCTAGTAACCATATAAACCTACCAGCTATTAAGAAAATCACACTTGCTCAAGAAGGAGCAAGAGATTAGGGCTTTCTTGTTCTTCTCTAATACTTAAAAGCTCTAGCAAAATGTAGATTCCAAAGAAAAACCTTTTTGGGCTAGGTGACATAAAGAAAGAAATGGGTTCATCTCAAGCAGATGAAAGTCCATGTAAAGTAGGAAAGTATTGAGCCAAAGAGCACTTGCCAAGCCAACAGTCTTCCCATCACCGAAATGATTCACCAAGGAGGATACAGGCACATGTATTGTCAACCAGCAACATAACGAATCTCCACACTCATCTACAAGTGAATTTCCCACCCGTTTTTATTTCCAACTCCCTATGAAGAAACTATAAGTCCATATTTGCTTGCTAGCATCCTCACACAAAGCACCTTGTCCTCCTTCTCCCAAACAAAAATAACCTTATTCAATTTCCTCTCAATCTCTTTAGCTAACTCCTTTGGATTTAAAGAAAGCTAAAAGTATGTCAGATTTGCCATTAACCTCTTAATCAATGCAAACTAACTACATCTTGATAAAAATACATGCTTCCATCTGAAGCCCAAAGTACTTCATCAGCCAAGATTCAATGTACACCTAGCCTCGTTAGCGAGAGAAATAAGCAACTCTTCATCCATATTTATCCTTAGTGTGAAAAGAAATGAAGAGATAAGATCTCCCTAAGGAAGGCCTCTACTTGCTGCAAATTTTTCTCTTGGCCATTTGTATTATGCAACTTATCACCAACTGAAACGATGCAGCTTATCACCAATTGTATTGCATAGAATCCCTTCTTCTCCATTATATATTTTAAGAAATCCCAATCAAATGTGTCATATTCTTCGGTCGAACCTACCTTAAACACCATTCCCTTTTTTGCCCCAACTCTATAATGCCCCATTCATCATAAGAACAACATCAAAAATTTGTCTCCCCTGACCAAATGTGGTTTGAGATTCGTCCAAATTTTATGAAGTACTTTTGTTTGGGTCTTATTGACAACATCTTTGAAACAATCTTATGAAGACTTGTAATTAAGTCAATAGGCCAAAATCCTTCAAACATTTAGCATCACCTTTCTTTAGAATTAGATAAATGTATGTCACATTGACCACATTAGTAATCACCCCATGACGATAAAAGTCTTACACAATCCTTATTAGATCCTCTTGCACCACCTCCCAACCCCTATGTGAGGCAACGACCTTTGTGAGGTTGGCGTAGCTTGCTCTATAAAGAAGGTTGCTTTCATGTTGTCTAAGACAAAGGGTTGGTTCATAATACCTTGAAATTTTCTTAAAATCTTACATTAAATAATTAATTAAAAAGACTTTAGAATAATTAAAAAATAAATTTCATAAATCACAAAATCACATAAAATAAAGAATATACATGAAATAAAATACATAAAAATAGGATTTAAAAATTTCCAAGGTAAAGAAACATAAAGACACCAGACTTGGACTCTAAAAGTGGATTTTGAACTCTAGGGTTAAAATGATAACTTCACACTCTGAGGATAAAAGGGCGATTTTATGTGAAGTCAAACATGAGGAAACTCACAATAATGTTTTTTTTTGTTTGGGAATTTGCACAACTTTCAATGAGAAACCAACCCCAGGGGGCATTTCACATGAGAAATGACTCATGGAAGTCCATAGTAATGAATAAAGAATAATGCTATATTATATATAAATGATCATTTTATCTAATTGGGGTGAAATAATAATTTTGCCACATGGAGACAAAATGGTCATTTAACGTGAATTTAGACACATGTACACTCATCAACGTGAAATGTGATTAATTTTTATAAATTAAACATAATTAAATGTCTAAAAAATATTTTATACAATACCATAAATTATTTAAATTATATGAATAAAATGAGATAAAATGATGTATATACGTACATGAAATAAATAATGTAAATAGTTATTTGGGTTTAGGGTTTAGGGATTTATGATATAGAGTTTGTGATTTTGAAATTATGGTTTAGGGTTTAGGAATTTAGGGTTTTGTGGTTTAAGGTTTAGGGTTTAGGATTTGGGGTATGGGTGTAAGGTTTTAGGGTTTAGGGATTAGGATTTAGGGTTTGGGGTTTATGGTTTATGGTTTAAGGGTTTTAGGGTTTTTGATTTAGGATTTTAAGTTTTAGGGGTTTTGGATTTAGGGTTTGTGCCTAATACCCCAAAAAAATTACAATATTCTTGAAAGAATAACTAATTAAATTAATTATGTATAAATTGACAAACAAATTTTATAAGTTACAAAATCACAGATAAACATGAAATAAAATACTTGAACGATATGAATTCAAATTCTCATGGTAAAGAAATATTGAAGAAAAGTTACCAGGGCCCAAAAGATGAAATTTGACCTTAAGAGGTAAAATGATAATATTACTATCTAGGGGTAAAATCGTGGTTTCACCTAAATACTAACACATGTATACAAATAAAAGTTATGTAGATAATTTATACAAAATAGAACATGATTAAAGATCTTAAAATTTTTACTAAGAAATATTATGAATTTATTAAATAAAAGTTGAATAAAATTAAGTACATGTCTATACATAAATATATATATATACATATACACTACATTGTACATGGAATAAAAACTGATTGATAAAATTTAGTAAAATTGGCACAAAACTAAGTCCAATGATCATTAATAAGACATAATATAAATGAATCAATAAGATTTAATAAATAATTTAATTAGAAATTAGAAAATCAATGGACAATGAAGTAAAAAAAGAAGAATTAGTGGACTCAAAGATTGTAGAACTTTCGATTGACATGTGACAAGTGTGTGGATCGAAAGCTAAATAAAAACACATGGTAGGAGCATGGGAATACCCCTAGGATGTCCCATAAGGATAAAATTAAGAGAGAATTGGATAAACTTGTATTTGAGACAGATTTTAAGGAGATAAATCTTATCTAAGAGATTCTATCCACTAAAAACCACCTAACCTAAACTAACTCAAACTTTATCCACAATAGGGAGCATGACTTGGGAGGATTTCAATCCAAATCCCATGGTTTAGGGAGGTCTAATCCAACTAGAATTCAAAATTTTAGGGATTTACATAAGATAGGAACAATATATTCTCATAACTATCTAAGATCTATCCAAAATCAACCCAAAACTAATCCTAAAGATATGAACAACTTAGGATTCTATATGGCACGACTTCCCTTCCCTAAAGTTAAGAAAAATTGATTCCCCTCTTATCTCCCAAGCTTTCACGTCCAAGCATTCAAGTTAGCTTCCATATAATCACCATAAACACTATTTATGCTCAAAAATAACAAGAATTGGCCATCATCAAGTTACACTCATCTTTACCCTACTTTGATACCTTGTTCCATCATCAAACTCACACCTCTTGACCCTAGAATTTACCACAAAATTGTTTCCTAGAAGTTGTCCGCTTAGTCCCTCACATTTTTGAAAGAATTGGCCAAATTCGAGATCAATCGAGGCACGTTGCGATGTAGCAAAGATGTTATAATCTTCTTCTCCTTTTATTTTCTATAAATTATTTCATGTAAAAAATGTTAGATTAGGTTAGAAAATGTAACACCCCAACCCCTACATTCTTAGAGTTTTGGACATACCACCATTATTTTGACAGTGGACTTAACCAATTGGCGGGTTGGGTCATGTTACTTTACAAGTGCACACACTTGACTTTCTATTTTTCAATACCACATGCCTTAGAATAAATTCAATAGTACAAATTCACATTTAATAAAATCAAGGCAATTAAAGGTAAAGAAAAACTCAACTTC
>JAJIYU010010125.1:0-16387 GCA_030144865.1 Tinospora cordifolia | reverse complement strand
TATATATATATATATTCAGTGAACTATTTTCAGCAAAATGCGTACAAAAAGAAATATTCAGTTATATTTCATGTTAACCACCTTCAAAACTGCAAACATTAAAAAAAAAAAAAAAAAAACTTATGCAAAACATGTTTACATAAGATAACATGATCACAATTATTAAGTTGGTGTTACCCATCCTTGCAAGAAAATCTATGCATATTAGATCTACACTAGGATTGTTGGTCCCAAACACAATGTAAAGAGCATCGGAAATATCAATCCTCGTAATGCGTCTCACAGAAAACAATATGTTGCATTACCACCCAAATATATCAACAAGATGAAAACAGAATAGGCATAACAAATGCATGAGGCTCCCCCATCAAAGGATCTAGCAAACCAGTCTTTACATCAAAACAAAGCAGCCTCAATCGTGGTGCCCGTAGGCAACAGCATGCTTAAAGCAAACTAGAAGTGATGCATGACATTACAGACCAGAAGTAAAGTTAAGTAAACATGACGAATAAAATCTCATAGTCGTGCTACTATGGTGATGCAAGCTTTTGCTATTTTATTGAAGTAATTGTTTTAGATTCCTAAGCCTAGATTCAATCATGCCATATGCTCATGCACATTTCTACACCACAATACATAACACTATTTCATTTCTTGTCAAAAAAAAGGGAAAAAGTATTTGCTTTTATCAAAATCAGGAACTATTAAAAAAATATATTATAAAGAAACAAGAAAAAATAAATAAAAGCGTGACACAAAAGTTTGAGACTATGATGAGTTGTGCATTTGAATTCTCCAAAGGACAAGTTGTCAAGTTTCAATGAGTTAGCTAATCTTAACATCCTATTAACTACAACTCCTAGGGAAATCAAGAATCCCACATAGACAAGGGCTACATTAACTATAAAGAAAATCCATGACCAGCACAAACAAAGTCTTGATAACCAACAGAGGTTGGGTTGAGTGCACAAGACTCAATGCCTCTTTGTTTTGAATTCGAGCCCATCTATGGCCCTACTATAGCTCAAAAGATGATTAGTCTCATGGTGCACGTAAAGTTGGCCCGAGGACACATCGTGAAAAACCAGAGGAAAAAAACAATCTTCAATAAACCACAAGTGTCAATTGCCCATACTTTGTTTGCACAAGATACTGTATCTAAGTTGCCAAGATTTGGGGAAAAAAAACATATGCTTCATCTTGAGTAAAAAGAAAGAGCAATATCATAATCAATTTCTAGCATTGTGTGCCAAAATCACCCAAGCATAAGAATGAATGCACACACTTAACAGAAAATTGACTAAATAACCTCATTTCAACAAAATCCTTAACCAACTATCTAAATTTAGCAGCTTATACTAATCCACTCTATTTTTTTAGAAGCACTAACCACACTATTTTAAGTCCTACTTTTCACTTAAATTACCATTAGTAGTTATTACATTACTCTTTCTAAGTTCCTAACAAATGTGCCTAATAATCTTTGTTCAATGTGTCCAAACTACCAAAATCGGTGATCTATGGTATCATTTTATCAAGACTTCCAACCTACAGCACTTCTAAAAGAATTAATCAAACGTCAAGACAGTGAGAATATAGACATTAGGAGCTGCAACCTGACTTTTGGTCGCTAGAAATTTGCAATTAATTTGAAGAAGTTTAATTCAAAATGGAAAATTTCTGTTAAAATGCGCTAAATTAAAGAAGCATGGAGAATGTTCACATACATGCTTAATTATCAAGATTTTTTGCAGTATAAACTATAAAAATAGATACTTTTAATAAAAAAAAACTACAATAATTGACCTAAAAATTCATTCTTGTTAAATAAGTTGATGAATTTGAAAATGGTAATTTTTGGTTTACTTCCTTTTCTTAATTTTGAGATAGCTTGCTTCTTGACTATTTATTTTGATAGCTTGAATTCCACCATACCAAATTTAATAGTTTATTAATATTATCTAAATAATTTTTTTTAATCTTGTTTAATAAAAGTAAGCTAAAAGAAGAAGGCTTTGAAAACTCTTTTGCTGTGTTTTGACCTTTTTATCTTACTTTGACTTTATTTATTTATTTATTTACTTCTTATCTTCTTGTTTTTGTTAAAGCATAATTCATAAACCAATATTAGCTTGTTAATTTTGTGAAAAAGCATATTGCTCTGATTTTTATGATGAAGTTGAAACTTACATATAATTATTGGTATTTTTTTCCTGTTGATAAAATAACACTTTTTTACTCATCTTACAAATTTCATCAAATTTTATTGAATTCTTCGTCAACTGTATGCATTTCTAAATTTTTTTTGAAAGGAGTATGCACTTCTAAACTAAAAATAAAGATGTTTTCAAAGTTTATCAATTCTTATAAATATTATCAAATTATTTTGGCTAACTTTTGCTTTTTCATTTTACATCCATTCACACTTTGATGGTTAAATAAAAGGTAAAATATCATGAAAGTACGCAAAATTTTGAAAACTATTGTAACCAATTCTAGAGAAAGGAACTTCAACAATAGCTACTAGAATAGGAACATGTGAAAGATAAAATAGGATGAGAAAGCTACCGGACAGTAAAAGTGACCATGTATCACGTGAAAATTTTGGACCTATGTTGTATATTTGTTAATTAATCACCATGTTCCATAAAGCATGGTTGACCTATCTTTAAAAAACAAAAAAAAAAAATGTTTTCAACTTTATTTAAGAATTTAATATTTTTTTCAACCTCGCGTACATAATTTTTCAACTGCACTTTTTCACTTAAGCAATCCTGCTTAAATTCTATAATTAGCATCATTATCATGCCTACAGTTTCAATCCTAAGTATCTCTTAAGTTTACTCCTTATGTGTCACCACTCATCTCTCTACAACCACAAAAATCACATTTCAAAATTCAATATTATTGTTACTACTCCTAATGCTTCTAAACTCTAAAACTTCTCATAGAACTACTAATTTATTACAATTGCTAATTTTGTTTCATCAATTAACAAGATATTTTCAACATTGAACTCAATCGCAGTTTCACTAATATTATAATTTATAAATTCTAAACCTTCTCACAAAACGTTTTGATTAGCATTAACTTCTAGTTTATTTTTGACAATTCGCTTGATATTATTAATAGTTAGCAGAATACATCACAATACATTAATTCAACTGTATGTAATCAAGTCTTCCATAAATAATGTAAAATGGTAAAAATCAACTCTCTTCATTGTATAAATGAGTTTTCTTTTCCCAAACATCCTAGTTCTACGACTGAGTGGCAGATCATGGGAAAACTTGTTTCTTTCATATATTGGGTTGTGGGTGGATTTTATGAAAGGGTTTTATCTTATCAATCCACTATCATGTGATTTATGTTTAAGTACATACTCAAATAGTGGATTTAGGGTGAACAATTTCAAAGCAAACTCTCCATTCATTAGATAGGAAAGATCACCAAGACTAAAACAGAAGAAAACAATTAGAAGTCACTAAACAAAATAAAAGAGTCTATCTAGCTTGGCGATGTAAAAAACAAAATTCGTTCATTTGCATCAACCTTTCAAGGGGCCAATTCATGACTAGCTGAAATACTTATTCAACAAAACAAGAGCTTTAATTTCAACTCATTGAAATAGGCACAAGCAAAGATACATGTTTATCGTTTGAAGATCATTGGATACAAAAGACGAAAGAATAGGACAATTTGAACCCAAAAAAGAGAACAAAGAAACCTAAGAAAGAGAACATTTTGGAGTTTGGACACAATTAGATTTTGCTCTGTTATTTTTAGAAGATTAATTGATAAGATAAGTAATTGAACAAGTATCATGTCCCAGAATGTAATATAACAAAGAAAGGTGTGCATATTTGTTTGCCACTAGATACCATATCAGATTTGGCACATGACTCATACCATCAGCTAATTTTCAATCATGGATAGATATGCAGCCTTGTCATACTGAAATGACTACTACTATTATTAGTATCAAACAAATAATGATTCTTTGAAGCTAAATCTTCGAATTCATGCACCTTTCTTTAAACTAATGATTTTTTGTTCACAATTAAAATTAATGAGAACTTAGTTTCTATTCTCTTAGCTTAGCTTGTTTACATATCTTCTCCCCCTCCTTTATATCTTAGCATACAAGCCACAATATGCTTCGAGTTCAAAACTACTTACTCAATTAGTCCCCTTGTAACTCTAAAAAAAGGGAGAGAGAGATCTATTCAACACAGCCTAAACTTGCTTTACAAGATGTTGCTATCACAACTTGAACCCACAAGTCATAACATGATCAAACAACTCTATCTTTCTATGGCTCTACAGTCTTCCATTATCCCTAAGTTTATGCTGAGTTTTACATGTGCTGTTCTTTTAAAAGTTAAAAGATGGAACCTCTCCATTCTCCACTTAGATTCCTTACATTGTTTAGGAAATAATCCTTGTTCCTTAAAGCTAAATATCTCCATAGCCACTTCTTTCATTCACGTGCTCATCTCATTTCACATTGCTTTGGATCCAACTTCTACATCCTAAATTCTATTTTTCAGTAGGATTTTCTTTAAGATGGCTGTTTTGTATCCTTTTAAGTTCTATCACCTAATTCTCGAGCTGGAAATTTACATTTTAATCTTGGTCTACTTTATTAACCATTTTCAATTAGGAAAAAGACTATTAGATTTCAATTAATTTCAATAATTAGATTCTCTTTTCTAACTTAGTTTTATGTTTCTTTAATATTATATTTCACTCAAGAGTCCTACAAGATAAACCATGCTTCATGGAGTAAAATAAGTGTATCTAAGAAAATTAATGAATAAGAGCTAACTAATAACAGGATATAGCTGAGAACAAGAAGCATGAAATCTAAGGAGTAAGGACTACAAAAAGCCACCACTGTACCAGTTCATGAACGAAGGAGAAAGTGAAGTACTTGATTGCCACACATTGCGAAACTGTTGTAAAAGGAGAAATTTGTCATTTTTGAAAAACTACGTTCATTGGCTGGTTGTTGGAAATATAGAGTTTTAGGAGACTTTCTTGTTCTTGGAAGAACTTGCTTTCCCTACATAATTTGGTTCTGGTACTTTTGGTATCAAAGAAATATAATTCAATTGAAGGAAGAGTTGAATCTTTAGAGAATGGTGTGGAAAAGATGAGAGGATTTCGAGGATGGAACAATTGTAATTAGATCTATCTCAAAATATAGCACAAGTATTGCAGCCATCAAAGACAACATTGAAATACATTGTGGCCGTAAACAAAAGCCACAAGCCAAGATCATTGAATGAGAGAGATCTAGCAGATCGTCAAACCACAGTGTCAGGCCATCAAGATCACAGGGAGATGGGGTTTCCAACAGGGGATGCAACAAGTAAAAATTTGGCAAAGTGGGTGGCAAAGTGGGAGCAAATTGGAAATGCTGATTTCATTAGGAAAAACCCAGACGTATTTATTCTCATGTAGAGGGACACTTTGTCCTTCACGATATTATGAACAATGAAAAATTGGCAGCTATTGGGCTTAGTTTAGATGGGGATGCACTTTCTTGGTTTCAATGGATTGCATTTCAATTGCCTTTTACGAGGTGGTTTTATTTCAGAGAATGTTCACTACTCGCATTCCAACCATCTCAAGCAGGAAGCTTGTGTGAGCAATTCTGTTGCGAAACTGTTGTAAAAGGAGAAATTTGTCATTTTTGAAAAACTACGTTCATTGGCTGGTTGTTGGAAATATAGAGTTTTATGAGACTTTCTTGTTCTTGGAAGAACTTGCTTTCCCTACATAATTTGGTTCTGGTACTTTTGGTATCAAAGAAATATAATTCAATTGAAGGAAGAGTTGAATCTTTAGAGAATGGTGTGGAAAAGATGAGAGGATTTCGAGGATGGAACAATTGTAATTAGATCTATCTCAAAATATAGCACAAGTATTGCAGCCATCAAAGACAACATTGAAATACATTGTGGCCGTAAACAAAAGCCACAAGCCAAGATCATTGAATGAGAGAGATCTAGCAGATCGTCAAACCACAGTGTCAGGCCATCAAGATCACAGGGAGATGGGGTTTCCAACAGGGGATGCAACAAGTAAAAATTTGGCAAAGTGGGTGGCAAAGTGGGAGCAAATTGGAAATGCTGATTTCATTAGGAAAAACCCAGACGTATTTATTCTCATGTAGAGGGACACTTTGTCCTTCACGATATTATGAACAATGAAAAATTGGCAGCTATTGGGCTTAGTTTAGATGGGGATGCACTTTCTTGGTTTCAATGGATTGCATTTCAATTGCCTTTTACGAGGTGGTTTTATTTCAGAGAATGTTCACTACTCGCATTCCAACCATCTCAAGCAGGAAGCTTGTGTGAGCAATTCTTGGCAGTGAAGCAACAAGTTCAGTGGCAAAATAATCAAATATCATTTAAATATTTGAGATGCTCACAAGCCCTTTAGCAAATGCATTTGAAATTCTTAAAAGCACTTTTGTGAATGGCTTATTACCAAAATTAGACTTCAGGATTCAATTGTTAGAGGTTGAAGGATTATCAAAATTAATGTTTATAGGCAAAGAGTGGAACATTACAATTTGATCTTACGTTCTTGGACTTCTTGGGGAGGATAAAAATTGCAAAAATCTTCATTACCCCAAATAAAGGAGAATCGTTTCAGACGGAGGCAGTGGCTATTCTTCGCTACCAGTCTATTAATCAATGAGATGTACCGATGAAACACGTAACAGCATCAAAGATACAAGATCAATGAGAGAAAGGACTATATTTTCTTTGTGATGAAAAATTCACTGCTAGCTATAGATGAAAGAAACAACTATGAGCATTGTTAGTTCATGAGGATGAGGACAATGGCATCAACAAGGGAAATATTGAGACTTAAAAACAGTTGAGATAACTCTTTTATTGCTATCTAAGATTGTAGAATTGTAATTTAATTCAATCGTGGGATTGACTACTCAAGGTACTATGAAAGTTCGAGGAAGTGTTTGCTCAACGAATATTGTGGTCTTGATTAATTGGGGCGCTACCCATGATTTTCTACCTGTAAAGTGAATGCAGTGATTGAGCATTGTTGCTACACAAACTACTAGTTATGGTGTGATATGGGGAATGTCATGTCAATAGGAAAGGGGATTTAAAGTGGAGTTTTTTCTGTGGAACAAGATTTTCCTCCCTAATGGCAATCATGTTTGCAATCCAAAAATGGTTGTTATTTGATTGGTCTCCATTTCATTGTTTGCACAGATCAGATTAGCTTGAAGTTTGTATAGATCAACTGGTCATTAATGAGAGTTACTAGAAATGGGTGACTAAGTTGTTGGGATTTGATTTTAAAATTCAATGTAGGTTGGATTTAAACAACAAATCGACAGATGTCTTGTCTCGTACTGCTTTGCCTATAGATTTAAACACATTGGTCGTTTCCATAGGTTTTGATACTTCTTCGGTGCAGTCACAGGTAGCAACAGATACTCACTTGGCTCACATTTCACAGTCCTTAGCAGCTGATCCTATTTTTTTTCAAAATAATTGTAGCAGCATGGTTTACTACATGATAAGGGCCATAAGGAATGCTTAATGAATCCCAACAAATCTTCCTCGATTCCTACAATCTTACACGAAGGTCGTACTAGTGCAATGGGTGGTCATTTTGACTTTCTACAGGTGTACAAACGAATAACTCGGCATGTTTTTATGAAGGGGATGAGGAGTGCATCTAAAAATTTGTTGAAGAATGTTTAACATGTCAACAAGACAAGTCGATGGCATTGCCACCAACAGCTCTAGTACAGCCTTTGCCAATTCCAAACAGAATTTAAGAAGATGCTGCTATGGATTTTATCTATGGTTTACCTAAATTGAAGGGCAATGAATTGATATTGGTGGTGATGGATTGGTTGAGCAAATATGTCCATTTGTCCTAACACAAACATCCTTTTATTGCTCAATCTATGGTCGCCTTCTTTGTTCAAGCTAGTGTCCATCTGCATGGAATACCACATTCAATTGTATCGGAATGCCACAAGATTGTTCATGAGCACTTTCGGATTGAGTTATTCTGATTACAGGGCACTTTTCTTTGCTGAAAAAACCACTTATAATACTCAAACAAGCGGCCAAAATGAAGTAATCAATAGGTGTGTGGAGCCCTATCTTCATTGTTTCTCCTACAGTAAACCACGAGGTTGGACTATTTGGATTCCATGGGTTAAGTATTAGTATAACACTTTCTTTCATATTTCAACAAACACAACACTGTTTCAGGTTGTTAAAGATCATAATACTCCAGCTTCCATATGATATGAAGTGAAATCCACTTCAGATTCAACAATTGATCAGTAGTTACTAGAGCGAGAATGGCTGCTCGAGGAACCTAAGGATCATTTGCATCACGCACACGTCACGATGAGATGATCAGTTGATGGTATAGAAAGGATGTCAATTTTCAGGTGGAGAACATGGGGGACATCAAGATGCAGCCTTATCAATTACATTCTTTAGCAAAGGTGTGAATGAAAAATTATCCCCAAGGTCTTTCAGGCCTTACAAAGTGTTGGAACACATAAGTCCTATTGCCAATAAATTGGAGCAACATCCTTCTATTCACCAGGTTTTCCAGGTTTTGAACTCCAACATGTTCCCCTTAGTTGGGCCAACAACTTCCTTCTTCATTAGATGTTGTTTTAAAATGGCATGCTGGCATCCACCAATCTCCTCATCTTACTCCTCCAATAACTAAGGTTCTCACTCAATGGCAATTTCAACCTTCATACGAAGCTTCATGAGAGCCAGCTAATTCAATTACACACCACTTTCCTCATTTTCACCTTCATGACAAAATAATTCTCATGAGGGGAGTAATAATAAGCCACCAATCACTCAGGTTTATGAAAGAAGGAGAAAGTGAAGCACATGACAGTCACAAATTGTATAAGTGTTGTAGAAGGAGAAATTTGTGTTTTTTTTCTTTTGTAATAAATAGACCTTTTAAGAAGACAAGACTTTTTTTTTTGGGTAAAAATACATTCATTGGCTGATTCTCGAAAATAAAGAGTTTTGGGAGATTTTCTTGCTCTTGGAAGAACTTGTTTTCCCTCCAAAATCTAATTCTTATCAGAACATAATGTTTTGTTACTACTCTCACTCAACGCAATGGAAAACAGCACCAAATAAAGAAAAAATTAATTAGATCAATTAGTTAATGTTTTTATAACTGTAACATTAGAACGGAAGACTAAGGACTACACTATTGAAAAGGAAAGGGTCATGGAAAAATGATGAAGGTAATGGGCAAGGAGAATGTCAAATGGATTTGGAAATAATTAATTAATAAGACAATATCTTAATTCATAAAAAATATGGCCTGAAGAGAATTGACAGCAGGACAAGATTCATGTTCACAAGAGTAAAATGGCTCACATAAAGCTTTATCTTATAAAGGTCCAACTTCATTTTGCAACTTATGTTAGAGTAAAATCTGTTTTAATTTAATTTTTCTCTCTGAATTTCTTTTTGTTTCTCTTGTCTTACAATTTACATTCATACACTGTATTTACAAACTTTTATTGTATTAAATATTGTAGGTAACGGCTGATAAACAACCACTGGTTACTGTAGCTGCGGCCAGTTACTGTGTGACTGTTGATACGGTTGGTGACGGCATGATGTTGCAATTCTAAATAATTTAGATTAAGTAATTCTATCATAACCCCGTAAGCTAGATTATCTGAATTACATTAATTTACCCTCCATGATTTAGATATTGGTCATACCCAATGTACTTCTCAATTTAAAAAATGTCTCAATCTTGGTAAACAAACCAAAGGCTTGGTAAGCAAATCAGCAACTAGATCTTCAGACTTGCAATAAATTAATTCAATCTCTTTCTACAGCACCTGATCACGCAAGAAGCAATTTCACATATCAATATGTTTACTCCTACCATGAGTTACTAGATTCTTTGCCAAATCAATAGTTAACACATTATCAACATGAATCGATACAGATCCCTCAATAGACATATGAATCTGTTGTAATAGATTTCGAGACCAAATAGCTTGGCAAGCACTGGAAGCAAAAGCAACAAACTCAGCTTCACATGTCGACAGTTCAACAATAGACTGCTTCTTGTAGGACCATTTAAAATACAGTAGAACCATAATAAAATGCACATCCAAATGTACTCTTTCTATCATCATGATCGTCACCCTAGTAGCTGTCAGAATAACCATAAAGATTAGAGTCAACTACACTAGAATAAAACAATCCATGATCAGATGTACCCTTAATGTAACGTAAGATACGTTTAGCTGCAACTAGATGAGATTGATTGGACGACTCCATGAATCGACTAATCAATTCAACGCCATATAAAATATCTGCCCGTGTGCAAGTCAAGTACTACAAACAGCCAACAATTCTTTTGAAATATGTAGAATCAACGGGTGTTTCATGATTTTTCTTTGATAATCTTGTACCAACTTCAACGGGTGTGGAAGCAAGGTTGCAGTCAGACATATTAAACTTTTTCAAAGTAACTAGAGCATATCTATGTTGACTAATAAAAATGTCATCAGCATGCTGCTCAACCTCAATGACAAGAAAATATAACAAGAGACCAATATCAGTCATCTCAAATTCTTCCATCATAGCCCTTTTAAACTCTCGAATCATGGTGACATCATTGACGGTAAAAACCAAATCATCAACATAGAGACATAAATTAGCATGGCACCAGTAGATTTATTGATCTTCACGTATAAGACATGTTTAGAACCTCACTTTTGGAGATCATAGGCATAAAAGAACTAATCAATTCTTTTGTTCCATGCCCAAGGAGCTTTACTTCAGTCCTTACAAAGCTTTCTTCAACTTGTAGACTTTATCCTCAAAATCCTATTTCACATAGCTTACTGGTTGCTTCACATAAGCTTCTACATCTAAATATCTATTCAAGAAGGCAAACTTCACATCCATCTGATGAATCTTCCAATACTTTTGAGATGTTATAGCAATCAGCAATCACACAGTCTCAATATGAGCAACAAGAGCAAATACCTCCTGATAATCAAAGCCAACTTTCTGTTCATAACCTTTTGCCACAACTCATGTTTTATAACGATCAATGGCACCATTCAACTTCCTTTTGGTCTTAAAGACCTAATATCAGTTAATCTATATTTCAACACCGTTCGACTTCCTTTTGATAGAATTACATAATCTCGATTATCTAGAATTACAACATCACCCTCACAGTCATAGCAATACTCACGTCGTCACTAGCCGTATCAACAGTCACGCAATAACCGGCCGTGGCTACAATAACTGGTGGTCATTCATCAACCGTTACCTACAATATTTAAATATAATAAAAAGTCTATAAATATTGTGTATGAAATGCAAATTGTACGAAAAGAGAAACAAGAAGAAATCCAGAGAGAGAAACAAAATTAAAACAAATTTACTCTAACAATGGTATCAGAGAGGGATTGGCTTTGCTGTATTTTCTCTGTTGTGTTTACTTGACGTTCATTGATGGTGTTTTCTCTGTTTTGCTTTCACTGTTGCAACTGCTAGCCGTTGTTGCTACTCCTTTGAAACAAAAAACAAGTCTTGTCTTGGACCTTGGATCTTGGATTTGTCGTTGCTTACAGATTGTTGTTTCATATCGCTAGATTGTTGTTTCATATCGCCAAATCGCAGCTCAAGAACACTGCTCCAAGTCACTGCTACTCACCGTTCTCGCTATTCTTGCGGTTGCTGGATTGTCACTGCTCCAAATCCCAGCTCTAGATCTCTCGTCAAATTGTCGGACCGACGACGCCACTACTTCTATTTCGCTAATTAGGTTGTCAACTCGCTGAGATTTGTTGATAAGTGCCCTTACTGCCCAAAGAAGTTCGTTGAAAAAGAAGAAGAACACTCGTTCAAGAGGAAGAACACTTGTTCAAGAAGAAAAAAAAATGTTAAAAGAAAAGGAGAGACAAGATAAAAAGGGCTTAGAAAAAGGCTAAACAAAAGAAAAAGACGTGGGGCTGAAGGTATAAAGAAATCTTGGCTAGAGGACGAAGAAAAAAAACAAAAAACAAAAAAAAACAACACAAAGGGCTAGTGGGAAGTGGTGGAGTGGTGACTTAAAAAAAAGAATTAAAAAAAGATATCTTGTGGGGCTCGGAAAAGTATGTTTAAAAAAATTTCATTTAAAATATAGGAAAATAAAAAAGGGGAGATTGTTTTAAAAAAAGGGCTTGATCCACTAATATTTAAAAAAAAAATTGTTTGCAATGGCTTTTAATAATGGTTCCAATCAACCATCCCTACCTATATTTTTATGGTAGATGGAGTAAGTTGATTAAGACCTTATTAGAATTTCAAGAATTGTTAGATATTCTAAAAAATGGATTTATTGATTTCAATGACAACGTACCAATCAATCAACGTGATGCGGTACATGAAAATAGAAAAAAGTATAGAAAAACATTATATTTTATACTTCAAACTCTTAATGATGTAGTATTTAAGAAGGTACAACGAGCAACTACAACAAAAGAAGCATGAAATATTTTAGAAAAATCCTAAAAAGGTGCAAATGAGCCTAAAAAAGTACGTCTACAAAGCCTGGAAATGTCAATTTGAGTTGGTTCAGATGGAGGACGCAGTCTATTGAGACTTACACTAACCGGTTACAAGTCTTAGTTAATAAAATGAAGAGTTATGATAAAAAGATCGAAGATGTGACCGTTGTTGAAAAGATCTTTCGATCTCTTACCATGAAGTTTGAGCACATTGTTGTCGTTATTGAAGAATCCAAAAATCTTTCTGAGTTGACCGTTGATGAGTTGACTGGATCATTACAAGCTCATGAGCAGCAAATGAAAGAAAAAAGTGTGGAGAAACCCACAAAAAAGACATTGAAGATTGAAGCATTTTCAAGTACAAAAAAAGTTCAATATATTTCAAATCCAACAATTATCAAAATAAAGATTATTCCAACCACAACAGTCCTGGTCGAAGATGTAGTAAAGCTCAAAATCATTACCAAAATCAAAGTCGCTTGCAATCAAATAGCGGTCGAGGCTTTGGTGGCGGTTGCGGATGAGATAATGATAAATCTAACATTCAATGTTATGTTTGTAACATATTTGGTCAGTATGCAGCCGACTGTAAGCATCGCCAACCACCCAATCCGAGTGCAAAAGCATAATTTGTCTAGACACATGATGATACTGCCACTCAAACACCGTTGATGACAACATCAGTTCAAAAATGGTGACAACAACACAAATCTATGGCATCTTGATACTTGGTGTACTAATCATATGTGTGGCACACGTGAAATATTTGTTGACTTAGATGAATCAACCCACACAGAAGTAAAATTTGCTGATGACAATAAAATCTCGGCTATGAAAAAAGGTCGTATCCTAATCAAGTTAAATAATGGTGATCATCAATATATTTCGAATGTCTTTTATGTTCCGAATATCAAAAGTAACTTACTTAGCACTGAGCAACTGCTATAGAAAGGTTACAATGTACAGATGAAGGATAACCACTTAACCATGCTCACCAAAGAATGTATTATAATTCTTAAATCTCCTTTGAAGAATCGTTTGTCACATCTTCGATCTTTTCATCATAGCTCTTCATTTTATTAACCAAGGCTTGTAACCGGTTAATGTATGTCTCAATAGACTCTGCGTCCTCCATCTAAATCAGTTCGAATTGACGTCTCAGACTTTGTAGACGTACTTTTCTGAGCTTATCTACACCTTTGTAGGATTTTTCTAAAATATCTCATGCTTCTTTTATTGTAGATGTTCGTTGTACCTTCTTAAATGCTACATCATCAAGAGTTTGAAGGATAAAATATTATTTTTTTCTATTGTCACATACCACATCACATTGATTAATTGGTATGTTGTCGCCGATATCAACAAACTCATTCTCCACAATATCTAACAATTCTTGGAATTCAAATAAGATCTTCATCTGTTAATTCCATCTATCATATTTAAAACCATCAAAAATAGGGAGGGATGGTTAATTGTAACCATTATTAAAACTCATTGCAAATAAAAATTTAAAAAAAAAATATCAAAGGACCACGCCCCTTTTTTTAAATATCAGCGGACCACACACCAACTTTTCCTTTTTTTTTAAAACTCTCCCCTTTTTTAAAAAGCATACTTCTTCGAGCCCCACAAGATACCTTTTTTTAATTCTTTTTTTTAAATCACCACTCCACTACGTCCCACTTAACTTTTGTGTTAGTTTTTTTTTTCCCGTCCTCTAGCCAAGATTTCATTATACCTCGAGCCCCACATCTTTTTCTTTGGTCCACCCTTTTTCTAAGCCCCTTTTATCTTGTCTTCCCTTTTCTTTTAACTTTTTTTTATGTGTCTTCTTCTTCTTGAGCAAGTCTTCTTCCTCTTTTTCAACAAAAAGCTTTTTCTTCGAGCAGCAAGGGCACTGATCAACAAATTTCAACGAGTTGAACCCAATTAGCGACAGAAGCAGCAGCGCCATCAGTCCTACAATCTGACGATAGATCTAGAGCTGGGATGTACTAATTTGGAGTAGCGACAATCCAGCCACCGCAGGAACAACAAGAATTATGAGTAGCAATGATTTGGAGTAGTGTTCTTGGGCAATGATCTAATGATATGAAATAACAATTTGTAAGCAACGACAAATCTAAGATCCAAGGTCCAAAACAAGGCTTGTTCTTCGTTTTAGAAGAGTAGCAACAACGGCTAGCAGCTGCAACAATGAGCAACACAATAGAGAAAACACCATCGACGAACGTCAACTGAACACAACTGAGAAAATACAGCAGAGCTAAACCCGCTCTAATACCACTGCTAGAGTAAAATCTGTTTTAATTTTATTTCTCTCTCTGGATTTCTTTTTGTTTCTCTTGTCTTACAATTTGCATTTTATGCATGGTATTTATAAACTTTTTATTGTATTAAATATTGTAGGTAACAGCTGATGTACAGTCGCCGGTTATTATAGCTACGGTTGGTTACTACGCGATTGTTGATACGCCCGGTAACGGCGTGATGTTGCAATTCTCGATAATCTAGATTAAGTAATTCTATCAACTTATGCCTCAAGCATTTAAGACCTTTCAACTCCATTGATAAAACTTGATTTTTTGTTATAAAATTCACAAACTTCAAACAAATAGAAATGCAACCATTACGAACCTTGCATTTTGAAACGAAATCAATCTTGTGCATAAATATTCCTAGAGAGTGAAAATCATGTCCAAAAATATTCGTTCTTCTTAAACAGTCCACCAAAAAGATGAACAGCCCATGTTCCACACCAATCTCTTTAAGGGAAACAGCAGTACTTCAATTTTTGACAAAAAAAAGGGAGTGAAACGTCATATATAATGTGTGACTTTTACACGTATCCAGAATAGCAACGATGTTGAAAACAGTAACACTACTGCTTTAAGCTAGAATTTCAAAAGCACTGAAGTGCAAGATCACACCAAAAACATCAGATCTGAGGTCCAAACTTAATCACCCTCATCATGCTCATTAAATTATTCACAGACAAGCATCTCATACATAGGTCAAATGATTTAACTACCTCCATTAACACGATAATTAAAAGTACAAATTTTACAAAAATAAAAAATAACAAATAAATAAATAAACTCTCACATTACTAACAATTCCCACGCTCGGCCAAATTCTCACATTTAGGGCTTACCATACTCAAAACAACTCTAAAACTCCAAGAACCAAATGACGATAAAATTTAATACAAAAACACACAGATAAATCCCAACAAAAAATAAATAAATAGATAATAAATAAAAAGCTAGAAGTTCGAAGATTTGACAGTAAGTAGACTTACAAGAGATGGATGACGAACTAGCACTTTCTTACACGAAGGCGGCACGCGAGCACTTCCTAAACTGTTTCGAAACGCTCCAGCAAGTGGGTTTGGAGGTCGGCCATTGTCGCATTCCTCGTTAGAATCTTTACTTCCCTCCATTTCCTTCACAATTCAACTCCCACCTAAAGATGTGTCGGAAGAACATCCAGGAGTATTATCAGATCGGATCGCGATCCACGAACACAAGAAGCTCAAACATCATAATTCACCGAAAAAAAATTACAAATATAAAATAATTTCGCAACTAGGGCTTGCCTTATCCATAGGCTTCTCTAGGGTTTTGTTCAAAAAACCACGTTTCCCACGGGGCGTACGTGACAATTCCCAGATGGCACACGCGACGGAGTCTCGCGCCGAAGCAGCAAACCACGAAGAATCCTTTGCTTCTTCTTCTTGCTAGATCTCAGGCGCATGAGAAGAAACAGAGAGAGAGAGAGAGAGAGAGAGAGAGAGAGAGA
>JAJIYU010010124.1:0-16366 GCA_030144865.1 Tinospora cordifolia | reverse complement strand
TATATTATCTGTATATTATTAGTATATTATCTGTATATTATTTAAAGATAATATATATGTATACCAGCAAAAAGAAGAACAACATACCAAAAGAACAACCCTCCGACGAACAACCGTCAGTGAACAACTCTCCAGCGAACAACCATCCGTGAACAACCATTACATCCTTCGTTTTCTTCTTCCATCATCATATTTTTCTTCAACTCGACCAGCCAAACCCAAAAATCAAATCCCATATCCAGTTTTTCAGAATTTTGGATCTAATATGCTCATCTTCTTTATTTCGGACCAGCAGGACGAAAAATTTGCAGCAGCCCGTCTTCATTCCTCTGTTTTGATCCACAGGCAGCTACCCTTCTTCGTCTTCCTTTCAATCGGCTCAACTCAGTCGTCTTCCTCTCTTCTCCGTTTAGGGAAATCGAGATCTCGGAGATGGCTAGTAATCTGCGAGAGTGGCGGTGATCGGTAGGTAGGCAATGGAGATGCAACGGTGAAAATCATGGCTAGCAGCAACAACTCATCCTACCTTCCTCCTCTCCCTGCATTTTCTCTCTTGTTAATGGCAGAGCTCCGGTCACATGGAGGCAATGATGTAGAAACAGAGGGAACAATAGCAGAGGAAGCAACAGATGCTCACAGCAACATATCAGCTTTGGTGCAATTGCTCACAGCAACATCACCAAGAATCCGAGAGAAAATAGTAACGATGATTTGCTCGCTAGCAGAATCTGGAACTTGTGAAAATTTGCTTGTATCCGAAGGCGTTCTTCCTCCATTGATTCAGTTAATTGAATCAAGAAGCATGATGGGGAAGGAAAAAGCTGTGATTTCACTTCAAAGATTATCAATGTCAGTGGAAACCGCTTGTTCAATTGTTGGGCACGGAGGGATTACTCCATTGATCGAGATCTGTAGAACTAGAGAATCCATATCGCAAGCAGCAGCGGCAGGTACATTGAAGAATCTATCAGCAGTGCCAGAAGTGAGACAAAATCTTGCAGAGGAAGGGATCGTTCGTGTTATGATCAATCTCCTAGATTGTGGGATATTGCTTGGCTCGAAGGAGTATGCTGCTGAGTGCCTACAGAATCTTACTTGTAACAATGACAATCTTCGAAGGAGTAGTGGCGGCGACGAGTAGCGGCAGATCTGGTGGCGGCGAGCAGCAAAACGAAGGCAGCCAGTAAGAGCAGCAGGAGCTACAGCGATGGGCAAAAAAGAATAGCGACGAGCAGCGGTGGCGAGGAGCAGAGGAGCAGTAGCGAGCAGCAACGGATCTGGTGGCGGTGAGCAGCAAAATGAAGGCAGCCAGCAGGAGCAGCAGCTCGTTTTCATTAGCAACGACGAGCAGCAGCGGTGAGGAATAGGGGAGCAGCAACGAGCAGTGACGGATCTGGTGGCATTGAGCAGCATAATGAAGGTAGCCAGCAAGAACAACAACTGGTCTTCATTAGCAGCGACGAGGAGCAGAGGAATAGCAACGAGCAGCGACGGATTTGGTGGCGGTGAGCAACAAAATAAAGGCAGCAAGCAGGAGCAGCACTCGTCTTCATTAGCAGCGACAAGGAGCAAAGGAGCAGCAGCGAGCAGCGACGGATCTGGTGGCGGTGAGCAGCAAAATGAAGGCAACCAGCAAGAGTAGCAGCTCGTCTTCATTCCTCATGGACGAATATGTATTATTGTAAATAAAATAAAAATATTGATAAAAGTGAAAAACGAAAAGTTGATGAAAATATTTTTAATAATATTTTTAAAATAGTGATATATTATGTAATTTCCTCAAAAAACTAAGGGAAACAGGGGCTGGGCCCCTTGGGGCCCGTGGGTCAGCCAACCCGGTCGGGCCCTGGCTTCTCGGCCTGTGTGGATCGAGCTTTGGCCCGCTAGGGGCCTGGGCCGCCCAGGCCCAGCGCCTGGGTCCTAGGCCCCCAATGCCCTCTTTATATATATATATATATCCAAAAATTTACATTTTTTTTTCTAAAATCATTAAAATTATCATTTTACCATTTCTCATCAAAATCTCCAATTATACATCATTTTCTCATTTATTCCATTATTTTCTCCTAACAATTGAATAATCCATCAAAAATTTCATTTTTCTCCTAAAAATTTCATTAATTACACAAAAAATTCCATAATTATTTCAAAAATTCGATAATTACTTCCAAAAATTATTTCTCTTAAGAAATCTCATTTTTCTTATAGTCCCATGTATTTTCTCCTCAAAATCACATTTTTTCTATTATTTTAATTTTTTCCAATAAATAATTTAAAATTGAGAAAAATTGAGGATAATTCATGTATTTTATTTAAAATTTTTGAAAATACATATATTGATCCCGAAAATTTTGTACATCAAAACATGGGTCATCACATCTAAAATGTGATAGACTAATCAAATCAAAAGAAAATTTTCTTTAAGAAGAAGATATATACAAAATATTCTCAAAGAGGAATAAAATAATATTCTAATTATATGTCTCATGAATTGAGAATTAAATATTACATGAAATTGAATAAATTGAGGATGTAAGTATCTCGAGGCCTAAACATCTCTTAAAAAGATAAATTAAAATATTAGATATTTTCTGAAGAAAATAGAATTGATATAAATGTCTAATAATAGGACATAACTATGCCTCGTATGTGAAAAATATCATAAATTCAATATATGTGTGATACATTGAATGAAAATGAATATTGCTCAGATTTATGATATTTGAAAGTGTTTATTAATATTTTATAAAATGAGGATCCCACAATATAGATTGTAGAATAATGTCAACATTAAAAATAAGTCATTTAAACTCATTGATGAATGAGAATTATTTTATCCCAACAATTAATAGCGTGTGATGTGTTGTATACAAACGAATATTTTATAAAAATTTTCAAAAAACATGGATCCATGAATGATTATATATATAAAAAATCCCTGAAAGATTAACAATTCCTAAATGATTTAAAATGCATTCTTGAAGCAAATATTTCAAAATATAAATTTTAGAATATTTAACATTATGAAACATATATATTATTTGATTATTTATGTGCATATATTTCAATACCTTTGATTAGTATTAGTAGTCATATTTACATGTACATAATATAATTATTATTTCATGTTTGTTACGCATATTCTTGTTGTTGCTAACTTGAATGTAATGACCCTATGAGAACTAACGAAGAAATAGAAAAGACAAACAATTTTAAGAAATTTGATATGAATGATCTTGAAAAAAATAAAATTCTATATCTTAGCCTGCAAATCAAGAAATTTTCAAGTTGAGTTCTTATCCATCACTAAAATTATAATGAGAACGTTTTCAAATTATTTTATATGGACAAAGCATAATCATTGAATTTCTAAATAGTGATTAGGTCACTTAAAGTCCGACAAAAATTATTTTATCTTCATAAAAATGATAAAGAGATTATTGGTCCCAAAGTACCAAATCTTATTGGTGCTAATGCACTTACGTTCTTAGCAAATTGTAAAAGAATAGATATTGTTTTTTTCTATCGAGCTACTTGTAAGATATGACCCTCACTAAGTCGAAGATATTGGAATGACATTAATTACGTATTATGCTATCTTCAAGGAATAAGTGATATGAGTCTATATTTTTCTCTAGAAAAGCAACATCAAAGTTGGTTAGACATGCAGGTATTGGGTTTTTATTAGATCCTCACAAAATAAGGTCACAAATATGATATATTTTTACTTATGATGATATTGCGATGTTATAACGATCCGTGACGGAAATTCTTTAAATTACTATAAGATTCTGATAACCTATGGAACAAGTCATAATGTGTATGTTTGAGATCTATGATTCAACATATTTAAGGATACTATAGATTATCTTCTCTTAAATTCGACAACATCATATGAATATAACGCAACTTGTATAGTATGATTAAGAGAATGATATATTAAGGGTGATAAAACTAAATATATTTTACTAAAGTTCTTTTTTACACTTGTGGTTCAGAAGAATGATAGAAATGATATTCAATAAATATAAAAAAAGTGAAAATCTTGAAGACTTGCTTGTAAAAGTTCCGTCAAGTGCAATATTTAAGAAATTTGTACATGGTATTGGAATGTGACAATTCAAACATATTTCAAGTATGATAACTAA
This sequence comes from Tinospora cordifolia, assembly GCA_030144865.1. NCBI lineage: Eukaryota > Viridiplantae > Streptophyta > Magnoliopsida > Ranunculales > Menispermaceae > Tinospora > Tinospora cordifolia. The sequence continues at coordinate 12,218 of JAJIYU010010124.1, read as the reverse complement.
GAAAGTCTACACATATCATTATGAGGGGGAGAATAAAGAGGAGTTAGTAATTAATGTACTGTACTCTTTTTTTCTTTTGCTAAGGTTTTGTCCTACTGAATTTACCTTGTAAGGTTTTTAATGAGGTAGTTCTAACAATTTTATAAGACTTCATAAAAATATATACTTTTTTTCTCCTAAATTTTTGCTACTAGATTTTATCTTGTAAGGTTTTAATGAAGCATATTCTCATATAAAAATGTTATAAATAATTATATTCAATGCCTTCGTAACCCTTAATATTTAATATCTTGTAACACCTAAATCCTATAATATCTAAATTAATAAGATTTTGAATGTTTTCATTTATGCTCATTGTGATTTGTGTAACCCTCCATACCAAAAAAATCTACAAAAAGGGGTTTTGTATTTCATAAAAAGAGAACAATTCTATCTTAAAATATTCTCCTCTAATATTTTTGAGTATTCTTTCTTTTTCTCTTGAGAATTTCTTACATTTTTCAATTAATTTTAGTTAAATTCATAACATCTATCATCTTCCCTCTTGTTTTTTGTTTTTAAATTAAAAAAGTGGAAAATATAAATATTATACATCATAATGTCAGCGTAAAGCTATGCATTCGTTGAAATATAAACTACATGCATATAAAATAGAGGAAATTACAGAAAATGTCAGATTTTTAAACTTAATAACATAAAAGCAAACCACTTTTTAACTTTATTACACATATACCATATATTGTTAAATAATATCACAAATACTAGATCATATATTTTATACCATGTATTATTAAATAGATACAACATTTCATCTTTTTTCTTTGCGTTTAGCGGACGACACAAATGGATCCCAGAAAAACTACAGCCATTTCTAGGTTTCAAATCACAAAGAATCAACAAATCACTAGAATACAACTACGTTCAAACCTACGAAACTGCAGACAAATGGATCCCAAAAAAACTACAAGCCATTTTTAGGGTTTCAAATCACAAAGAATCAACAAAACACTAAAATGCCAATGATCCGTTTGTCGATGCAGTTGCAGACAACTTGCTCGATCGTTTAGAGGAGACCATGGTGTTCATAGATCTGGGCACATCCGGGAGAACAAATCTGGAGTCGAGAATCGAGAGCCTGAGAGAAAAAAACTTCACCAATTTCCTTGAGAAATTAGGGTAGCACTCAAAGATCTCTATAGCTATAAATAAAATTTCTCAAACATGCATTTGGCCCATTTCTTTGTTTCAAGAAGAAAAAGAAGAAAGAAAAGAAGAGGGTTTTTGTAGGTTACCCCTTCAATTTCACCACGCTCATCATCATACTGGCGAACATCATTCTCAACGCCTTCCAAAGACAATTGAACTTGCACGAGCATCAAGTAGTTGGGCTTGTTCTCAAAAGTGTGAGTACCTAAAATCATCTTTTGCACCGAGTAATCTTTTATGGGAGGCTCCTCACAATCAAGAAGCCATTGAACGATGAGAGAAGGCCATTCAAGAGAGTGGGTGATCACAAGATTATACAAGAATGGCATATTCTTCTTCCAAATCTTATACTCTTCGTTAATCAATCGCTCCTCAATCTCTACTCTAGATCCTTCCTCGTCCTTCGCCATTGTTACTTGCCTTCTCTTTGCTTCGTTATTAATGAAGTTTGCGATTGGAAGAAGAAGAAGAAGAAGAAGAAGAATAGCAGCAAAGGCTATTGCTCCCACCAACCCTATTCCAGCTATACAAACATTGTATACCATGTTATACCATGTTATACATACATTGTACGACATTGTTCTAGTTATACAAACATTGTATACCAATGTTATACTAATACTTATTAATTAGTAGTTTCTGGTATTTTTGATATTATGTTTTTAATATATGTATAAAAATGAGAATAGTGGTATTTATGTAATTATTTCTATTTTTTGTATAGAAATGTGTTTTTTCTAATAAAATATTGCATGGTTACTACAGTTTGCTGAAGTAGTACACCCCCCTTAAAATGAAGGAATATAAGGCATTGTTTGAGTTTTTCATACTGCAAAACCCAGAATGTTTGTTCCTAATTGTTTTTATTTTCTTTTTTAAATCCTTTTAGGATATTAAAAACCAACTTAAATCAAATCTTTAACATTTATGAATGAATAAACAACAAATTTTGTTTTTCAGGTCTCCCAGACTATACAAGTCAAAAAGTTAATCCATCTTATTTTAAAGCACCATCGTTGTTAACAAAGGCCCTTCAACAAAAGTAATTTTTCAAGATGGTATTGTAGGAAAAAAAAAAAAAAAAATTTGAGCCATTAATTTTTTTTTTTTGACATTTTTCCAAAACATGTCACTAAATCAATTTTATGCGCATCTTGGAACTACTTACCATTTGAGCTTTTGTAGGATTATATAAATATAAAAACTCCCAAAATAATTTTTTTTTCTATTTAGAACCTAAATTCAAAACCTCTAGTTAAGAGACTATGAGTAAGAATGACAATTCGAGTCATAAACAAGTAGCATCATATTTATTGTAAACAAATCATATCATAAACAAGTTGTGTTGTAAAAGAGTTGTGTTGTAATTATATTCATAATTGTGTCCATATATATCACCTATTTAGTTTTTCACAATCAAATTTTAAAATATTTTTTATAAAAAATATTAATCAAAATAAAAAAGTAATTAAATTTTATAAAAACTTATATTTAAAAAATAATTATAAATTATATTATCAACAAATTAATATATTAATTTTAAATTAACTTATACATAATTTGTCTCATAATTTATCTATAACTATATTAAACATGTCATTTTTAAATTTATTAGATTAATTTGTTTATAACTCAAATTTGGTCGTGACTAATTGTATTTGACTCTTTTTGACTCAAACTCGTTTATACTAAACCCAAATCTATTAACGTAGTATTGTATTTAAGTCGAGTTATTGTGTCCTATCACAAATTGTTATTCTTAACTGTGAGCTCTATCAATTTAACCCAACCTTGGCTAATTGAGACATTAATATTTGGAGCTAGCTAATATTTACCAATAAAATAATCTTATCTAACAATAATATCACCGAGAGGCTAGCTAATAGAGACTGAAAATGTATAAGGTAGGTTAAGGAACAATGCCACTTGCAAGCTCTTCAATGAAAACAATACTATTTATTACTTCCCAAATGAGTCTGTAAGAATTACAATAGTAATAGCTTACCTTTTACTTCCCCCAGCTATTCACAAAAAGAATTCCACAAACACACAACTTTATCAACATGGAACCAACATTTACACAAATTCCAGTTCCACAGACTAAAAGTTTGATAAATAGGAGTCTTTTCCCTCTTTTCTTTTCTTTTTTTTTAATGTCCTTCATTTCTGCTTCTCAGATTTTTCAAGAAAGTGGAGAATATATTCCTAAAACCCAAATATCAGTCAACTCTTTAAAGTAATCATCAAACGGAATGTAAATTACCAGACCTCAAAGCTTCTTGTAGGTGCTTTACAGCGCTATCATAGTTGACAAATCCCATGAACCAGAATTCGTGGTTGTCTACAGATACGACCTGGATATATTTTTCAGCTGGATTTGCTTTACTTGCCGAAGGTTTTACTGCACTAAGCTGATGCAACGGGATAACCACCTGATACATGGAAAAAGTAGACAAAATGCTGGGTTGTTGCAGGAAACACATAAAAAGCAGGAACTAACTTCAAACTGCAACGATAATAATGAGTTAAAGAAGAAAAAAAAAACTTACGCAACAAAGTTCAAATTAGAAGGTAACAATTTATGGTGAACAGTGTACATGATCACCCGTGTGAAAATGACCATGATCATGACAACTAAACTCATTTAATCTCAAGGGTTTTTAAATTTTTAGATTTTATAAGAAATAATCTGCACCTAAATCAATTATAATATCTTAATTATGGCAAAACTAGAAGCATCTTGTAAACAATGGAGATCTGTTCAGTTGGCTTATGGAGATGTACAAAATTAGACAAGTTAAAAGTTCCCATAGGAAAGTCTTATCCGTCTTGGAGTCCTTGTTGTTAAGCATGTATGAGCATCACTAAGCTTGCATGGAAGCATAAATATATCAATTACCAAATCATACCTTATAATAACTCCATTCAGTTTGGTCTCCAACTTTGTAAGATAGAGGATTATCGCTACAAAAGGCAACCTTTGCAGTTGAAACGTACAACATTCCCATGATTGGACCAGCCGATGTTGACAAATAGCAGGCATATGAGTTTTGAAGATGCTCCTCTGGAACTGTTTCAAAAGTTTGTTGAAATATCTTTTCATAACCACCTTCAGCTAAAACTTTCGTTGACTGAGCAATCCTTCCCATGGCAGCATCAGTTACACTGGGGGCTGTCTTCACTGATTTGAAATACAACAGTCAAAAAACTAAACATCAGATTTCTTACCTCATATAAAACCAGCAGGGTAGACTATAACCAAAAAAATATTAACATGGTTATGTTAGCCACCTGCAATTTGCCTGGAAAACCATCTAACAGAGCACATTCTCAATTACATTAATGATTTAATACTATGGGACCAAAAAAACAAAAAGGAATAAAAAGAAAAAGAAAAGAGAACAGCCCATATCTAATTTTCTATAGAATATCTTCTGGAAGCAACTTTCATTCTCCAAAAGGTTCCTTGCAACCCTGATGTGAGAAACCACTTACACCTTGTTTTCCCACTTATTTTCCATGAAATAGTAAAAAGAAATCATTTAATCATTTAAAACTCAGCATTTATAATTTATATCAACAACTAGCATTACTAATTTTTGCAACTACAGAACAAACTCGAGGTTACTAACTTATAAAAACATTGGAAACAAAAGAGTCCCAAAAAATAAAGAAGCCAAGGATTTATGATGTTGAGGCATACAAGTGCATTCACCTCACGGCATGACCTTAAAGCTTAAGCCTTATTAGCAACAAGCAAATCGCAACTACTATCTGTTGAAACACAAAACTTATCATTACAACTGGCCTTGCCTAAAATAGCACATAAAATTCCATGTCAAATAATCTTTTTCAAACACTGATCAAGAAACGAAAACACAACCAAATAACACAAATAACTAATAACTCAAAGAGTATCAAGAAGGGTGACTTTGGTTGTTGAGGAACTCTTTTCTTGAGAAAATAATGATTTCATGAAAAACCTTGATAATAAACTTTTCTCAAAGTTGTCATTAATTCTTGAGTTTGGTGTCATTTATTTTCTATAACTTCATTCCATCTATTTGCAATACCTTGTATTTGCTTGTCCCTTTCTTTCAACTCTTTCCATGGCTAGTCACTCAGCTGCTGCTTGCGAATTTGGTTTTATTTATTAAGTTTTAACAAAGAAAATTGAGAGCCGAGTTGTTACAGCTAATCAAAATTGTTCCTATTTGTTAATTGCACTTAGACTTGTTTTTAATTCTTTTTGCTAATTTAGTATTTTAAATAAACTCAACTCAACTAAGCTTTTCTTCAACTACATAGAATCAACTTATTTCAGAATATTATACGGTGAACGCAATTCCATTTAAACAGAGATTTTATTCCACACTTTTGATGTTCATTGTTCTAAGACTTGAATCTAGATTCTGTGCGCAAATTTTTTTGCATAACATGACTAGAATTTATAATTGTGCATAAAATGACTAGAATTTAGGAAGGCATGTATAAAATGTGCATAATTGTGCATGCTGCATCTACACCATACAATGTTAATCTTTTATCACCAAGATCTGGCAAGTTGCCAAATGTGATCCTGGCAATATAACAACAATAGGTAGAATCACATCAACTTCTTTATAAGCAAGTAGCATAAAAGAAATTGAAAGAAACAAAGAGAACCTTCTAAATCATTGATTTCACAAGGAACAGCCTTTCCCGAATAAAAGAGAAATCCAAAAGTATATGCCCATGCAGATCATAGAATGTTATGAATTTATTTGTACACACATATTTAGCTCCACGATGGTTGGCCCCAAGCATGTGCAAAGGAAGAGAGTTGGATTAGTTTGCAGACAACCAACACAAAACTTCATTAGATCAACTATGGCGTGCGTCTTAAGCCTCAAACTACATTAAAGGCTAGGATATCTCCATTAAACAACTAAACAACTTTTGATAGAGCAGAGTAGGTGAAGTGAATTCAAGTAGCTAACCTTGAGCAGTCAGAAGAAGGAGGGAAAAAAAGGTTACGTTGAATATATCTGTACATTTTAAACATCAAATTTCCCTTGATTTCTTCAAACAATTGATCATCGTTAACCTTCCTAGACAAAATTCCAGTCTAATCCACAACAAATTGATTCGCTATCTGACCTTGTTCCAGATAATTCAACTATCACCAAAGTCAACACGAAAACAACTCTATATAAAAAAACAACAATTTAACCTTTCTAAATGCCTCAATCATTTCCATATACCAGAACACGCTTAGGTCAGAAAATTGTAAAATAGGGGGAACTTACAGTGCTGCCAAACGTTTCCAGCTAGATCCTCTGCCTTCTTTGTAGCTTCCCCCACCTTCTTTCCCCATCTCCCCAGCGCATCACGAACCGAACCCATCGTATCTAATCACAACATCAAAATTCAAATAAAACACTAAAATCGTCGTAAAAAATATGAAGAAAAAGGAGAGAAAAAAAAACATCAACAAACCCATTCTTCTTTCCCCTCCTGCCAATCTCACATTCTAAAGTCGAAAACCCTAATAAACTACCGCTATCACATTAAATCAAGAATCAAAAAAAAAAAAAAAAAAAAAAAAGAAAAAAGGAAAGAAACAAAACTCACTCTTGACGGACAAAGAAGGCGATGAAGCATGAGAAGCGCAGATGTAAGGATTAGATTCCGTCGGCATCGTTGTCGCTTGATTCTCTGCGACAACAGCGGGCTCTCGCACCATCTCCGAGCTCAGATCAACAGATTTCTGCGAAGCAGTCGTCGTCGAAGATCCCGAATTCTCCGGATTCAAAACAACATGAACTGGAGCAACGTCTTCAGGATCGAGCTTCGGGTAGGGTGCGTAATCGACCGAGTGCTTCGCGTCAGATTGATCGCCTTGTCGCTCCATCTTCCTCGATCGAATAGGATTTGATTTTTCTTTTTTCCTTTTTTGCTTTTTTCTTACCAGTTTCTGTTGAAGCGTTTCGTGCGGTTTCGATCGGTTTCGTCGCTAGCATAGTGGGACATATGTTTACACGTGGCGGGTTTTTAGCCTGTCTTCGGTGTTTACAGTTCATCCATGGTCCATTAATCATACGATCGTTGTGGAAGATCGAACGGACGTGATTGGTTTCGATGTAGGCCATGCCCTAGTAGAGTAGCACGGGCGTGTCGAGCACCTGGTGGACAGCGTTACGACCGGATCGCTCAGCGCACGTGAAATAGTCCGTACCTCATCCTGGGCTTCCATGGGAGGAGAATAGAAGCTAGAACGGTACACGCGCTGCTGATTGAATAAGAAAATCAATTCTTCTTTACCTAATTGATTGAATTAACATACTACTTTCTTTTTGGGGACTACTCTCCATTTTCAATAAGGACATATTTGGTAAGAAATATTATAATGAGAAAAGACAATTTTTTATCTTATTCTATATTTAGTGCTACATAAACATAAGATAGGTTAAAAACTAATCTGAGCTCACATCAATTATTCCATCTAAATAAATAAATAATTTTTTTCACTTTTAATTTTTTTAAAAAAATATTTTAAAAAAATTTTTATATCTCATCCTATCTCATTAAAATAATTTTATCCCATCTTACCCATCGAACGGGGCCTAATAGAACTAATTTGCAAGATAGATAAAGATAACTTTAAAAGAATACTTATTTATTAGCCAAAGTTGGAATATCCAATCAGAGTTAAACATGCTTTATTTTGTCTTCATTAACATATCCTTCACTTAATTATGAGATAATGTTGCATTATCGTTATATGATATGGTTAGATATTTTTTTATTGAATATAATCTGCATGATTCTTAAATACGTTAAATCATGTTTCTCAACTATGTGTATTCACAACTTGCTTCACAAATTGTAAGTGTGAATGATGGAGAGAAGTAGGAACCATAGTTTGTTTCACTGACTTCTATGATACAATAGTATCACCACGAGTGAATACGTGTTTGAGAATAAACGTTGGAAGGATCAGATAAATATCCAACATTAACATATTCCTTCAAACTTGATTATGTTCCTTTTGAATTAGGACAAACTCATGTCACTATAGTCCCTCGAAGTTATAAAAAAATGTGCTCAACATGATTGTAATGTCTTCGAGTTAGAGAAGAGTTATATTTTGCAAGTAAGTTAAAAAAATGCAATATCTAGTTTTATATAAATTGTAAGATACATAAGTGAACCTATTGCACTTAGATATAGTAATACCTCTAGATCGAGTAACTCTTTATCACGTTCATGATGTCAAAAGATATCTTTATCCACTTCAAGATTTTTTCTATATAATTTGATTAAGAGACAAGAATTTCACTTGTAAAGTGCTTGATTTGTAATTCAACATAATAGTTTGTTTTTCCAAGATCTTTCATTTTAAATTCCTTTTTCAAGTATTCACATATAATGCTGTGTTTTAATTATCAACATACACAACAATAATTGCAAACCCTGAAGATAATTCACATATCCTTCTTTGAGAAAATAGTTACTGCGGCGTTTAGACCACATTCGACCAAATTGATTTAATCCAGACAAAAATCTTTGTAATTTTATGGACTACATGCCATGAATTTTTAATTTTATTTCGTTAGGCATTTGAAATCTTTCAAGGATATATATATATGTATATATATCTCACTATTTAAGGATCCATACACATATTTTGTAATGACATCCATAAGATGCATATCAAGTCCATCTAAGCCTATAAGGTTTATCAAACAAGGAAATGTAATTGCATCTATGACATTAGAATAAATTTTCTCCCAATTAATACCAAGTTTTTTCTGAGAAACCTTAAGCTACAAATCTTACATTATACCTTGTAATCTCATGTTTCTTATTTCATTTTCGTACAAATATTGATTTATGTCCTGCAAGCTTTACACTATTTGGCATTTGAATTATAGATCTAAAAATTTCTCGTTTATTTTATGAGTTTAGCTCTATTTGGATAAACTCTTTCCACTTTTGCCAATCATGTCTTTATTAACATTTATCCATTATTTATAGTTCAAGATCATCATTTTTACAAATATTAAAAGATTTTTAATACAATGAAAGCAAATATATAATATGGAACACTATTATTTCGACCCTAGATATTTTCAGTATTCAAATAATTTATTGAAATCTCATTATTCTCAAATTATTTTGTCCACTTCATGAGGCGAATGTTTCTCATTAGGTTCTATTTGTTTTGGCAAATATTTAATAGAGGATTTTATCGCTTTTGCAGGAGTATTTTGCTCTTAATTTATTTTTACTCTCGCCATCCTTTTTCAAATAATTGTATCATTTGAACCAACTAGTCTTCTACACTTAAAGCATTGTGTTGGTTCTTGTGTAATTGAATTTGGTTACACATGGACATCAATTCTTGCGGGAACATTTGCAGTTGGTATTTGTGATTTTATCACTTTCTTTATATCGAGAAATGCATCAAGTAATTTATTTGTAATTTATTACAAATTAATGATCCTTTAAACTTTAAAATTTCATATTGGTTTGTGTATGGATTATATATGTCGGGATCCCATTGTAAAACCTCATACGGGTAGCCTAACTAGTACAATAGTCAGACAAGTTTACTTACCAGTCAAACTTGTCAACTACTGTTAAGCCTTACCATCAAAATATTTATAGTATTCACATTGCAACTGTTAGTTGCATTGCACACTAACATTATTATATATTTTTTATATACATTTTGCATTAGTTAGATAGAAAATATGACATATTCAGTTATAATTAGGTGCACAAGCAGCATTTACATTAGTATTGCATGTATTTATGCATTTTGAGAATTTAAATATAGTTTTTACTATTTACATTTATGGTTTAATGCCTGAAGAAGGATAAATATTTGTTTGTGCACGTTTAGAATAATTAGGAACAAATATACACAAGAAGGAAGAATAAATATTGAGTAATGGATTAACATATAACAAGGCCCAATATAAATAAATCCCATCCAACACATACAAAACATGATCCATGAAACATTGCAACCCACAAGAATCGGGACCTAACACTAATCAAGCCCAAAACAAAACTCAAAACTCGGTAAAAAAAAAACGAAGCATAAACAGATGCAAATTGGTAAATGTCATGTATGGAGCATGACTCGACTGGCATGAACAAAATGGCAAAATAGGTAATTTGAACAAACATATGTGGGTTGACTGGAAAAGAATTTGGAACCAAACTTTGTGTGCAATTGAAAATGGCAATTCTATAATAACGTGATAAAGCAGTGGCAAAGAATGAGACAATAACAAAATAAGATTAAAATCGATTTTGGTCCAGTGTGATGAATTTGGCACAGTATATTGCAAATTTGGGACGGTCTTGCGATTTGCGCTATTATGTGTGCATTATGTGTTGGCATATAATTAGGGTTTTACGAGTTTTATAGTGAACATTATAAATCGATCGTATTAGGCATTCATAATTCATTATTCAGTTTTTGAAGTTCTTGAAGGCCAAAGTAGGGGAGAGAACAAAAATCTAAGAAAAAGGTGAAGAACAAGATTATACGAGAGTATGCTCTTTTATTTACTTAATTCTTTGATTTGTAATCTTTACGCCATGTCTGGGAAAATGTTTTAATTTCTAGGATGTAATTTAGATCATAGGACTCTTTAAATTTTATTTTGATTAATCTATTTCGAGGTATTGTTTTATATTATGTGATCTTAATGTTTTTTATTGATTGACCACCTATAAACTGATTTCAGATTATTGAGTAACTCGGGAGAAAGGTTGTTGATTTCAGATTGTTGAAGTAAATCGGGAGAGAGGTTGGAAAATCAAAATATTGACCTATCTGAATCAATTGACCAGGAGGTTGTCGATTCTATAGGAGGTTGCACGTGATTAATATATTTATTGTATTAGTTTATTAACCGTACGCTTCGGGAAGGGGTATTTGGCAATTTAACTGATAGGATTAAGGTGCCTGAGGAGAAGGTTTTGATTACTAGTGTTATAACCTATAAGAACAGAATTTAGATTAATTGAAATAAATATTAAAAGTGAATACACGATATTTTACTATCTTAGAAACCTAATTAATATAACTTTAAATTCAACAATTGTTTAATTTTAATTTTATTTTAGTTTAAAATATTAAAACATCGATTTGATGCCATAATAAAGTTGATATTAAAATTAGATTGGGACTTAGGATTATTAACTACATAATGTTCCCAAAGGATGATAATCCAGTATTTATCATGTATTATTATTGCGATCCTGCACACTTGCAGCGATCTCAACAGCAAGAGTAATAAGTTAAGTGGAATAATGTAACAATAATGGAAGTCTTTAACATTAACTACATTACAGAGTCTAATTCAACTTTACATTTTTTGTCAAAACTTATTCATACTGATTTAAAATACCTAAAATAGCAAAACAAAATAATCTATTAGGGATAGGCTGAAAAAGATTATGCGATCAACACACATTTTCTCTTTTCCACACCAGACGAACCTAAAATGTTAAAAGTAGTAAGCTCGATATCTACATGAGCTAAGTGAATAACAAAAGATATATCTACATAAGTCTAGCATTGTACATGTAATGCAACAAACAATATCACAAGTATTCAAATAAAATGCAACAACAAATAGCACGCACAATCATCAATATATAGAAATGCAATAGCCTAGTATGCCACGATTCAAGGGTCCAGTATCTAAAATTGGCATCCTTCTTTCATTTTAAGGATCCTTTGGTTATACTGCCATTCCGGACGGACATGACCATCGTCCAGGCCATACTGCGATATCAATTGATGATCGTGGCCCACCGACCAGGTGATACAGTAACCACTTACGAACCAGTAGAGTGTGTTATGCACCACTGTAAATATATCCATAGAATATACCAACATACCACTCTTATCTCAAGACTATCACGATCCAATGTCTGCACCTCAAAACCTCTTATCATTAGGCCGTGTCAATACATCTGAAGACCTGTCGATCAGACGTGTCTCA
>JAJIYU010010123.1:0-16427 GCA_030144865.1 Tinospora cordifolia | reverse complement strand
AAAAAAATCGTTTCATCAAGATGTTAATAAATAAGTTATTTTTAAATTAACATATTTATAATTTGTTTACTGGGTAAAAAGATTTAATACTTTTAAGAAATGGTTTTTTTTTAATCAAAATATGAAATAAATTGAAAGACCTCTTGACTATTTAAGTTTTAAATAGAACGAATTGCACTTTATCACTAAACTATATTTGCAATAATGTAATTGTTTTTAATGTCTTAAATCATATTAAATATGCTATTTTTAAATTTAGCAGTTTCATCTGTTTATTACTCAAAATTTAATTGTTTTTAACTTATTTCAAATCAAACCTATTTATATTAAATCCAAATATATTAACTTCATGTTGTATTCAGGTTGGATTCCTGTCGCCCTACACAGCATTGGTTGGTATCATACATATATCGTTGGCTCTATGAATATTGTCTATTTTCAAATAATCAATTACGTAAGCTTTAAGGATCAAAAAAAAAAAAAGATCAATAACGTAAAAAAAAAAAAAAAGCCACATCATAAAGTTATCTTAGAACTCAAATGAACCCTTTTCTTAATAAAAAATAAATAAAGAAATATATATATATATATATATATATATATATATATATATATATATCCCTTAATTAATTTGTGGAATAAAGAAATGTGGATGAGTACAATTACAAAAATAACTCTTTTTCGAAAAACAAAAACATATATGGCACAAGTTCCATATACAAACTCGAATATATGATTGGTTAGAAAATGACTTAATTATGATAAAGCTAAATGGAAAAGAGTGCATATAGCTAGGGACAATCATGAAAGTAAGACTCTTAAGGAGTTAAAAGATGAGAGATGTGACTATGAAGTAAACATGGGTGGATCATGTAAAGCTCATAGCTTTAAAGGTCAACTATACATTAAAGATAATTACATTTCTCTAAATCATTTATAACAATACAATTTACGTGGAACAATTTTAAAAATAATAATAATAATCAAAATATGCATAAATAGATTGAGATGACACTTTGCGTTGAGGTTGCCAAAGTCCACCCTCCTTTCTTTTTTTACAGGTGATGATAGTCACCAATAATGTTATGCATTTATAATTCGTATGATTGACGTACAAAACAAGATAAATTTTTTTTTTAAAAAAAAGGTATAATATAATTAAATTAGATAGAAAAAAGTTGAAAAAAAAATAAATTAATCACAATGAAAATTATAAGTATTTATTAATTTTTTATAATAGTATATTTTATCGTCTCCTGCTCTAGAAAATAAGTTACTACCAATAAAAAAAATAGTATTTCTATACAAAAATTGGTAAAATTAAATAATTATGTGATATAAACATAAATTCCTCTTTATTTTTTTACTATATATTGTTACAACTAAACATCAAATTAGAAGGAAATCTACTTCTAATTTTTTCTTCTTTTATTTTAAATAGCTTATTAGGGTTTAGGATGTAAACTTGTTTTGGAGGGGAAAGCGTCAAGGATGATAAACCCGCGAAAGACGCAACGGTTGACGTGATTATGATCGTCTGTTGTGCGTCCAGGGCTACGGGATCAACTCCTGTGCATTGAGATAAAAAAAATAAAAAATAAAAAATAAAAAAATAAAAAGAAAATAAAAGAAAAGAAAAAAAGTCAAGGCCTCAAAAGATGCAAGTGCTGAGTCATACATGGTTGGGAGAGAGAGATATGATGGGGACAGGGACCTCCGTAGTATACGATCCATCGATCGCCAAAGTGCGATTTGAACAAACGTGGAATCTAGGGGGAGGGTCACGGGTGTGCAGGTGGGGCCAAGCAGTTGTTAACCACGTGGCGGAACGTAGAGAGTTGACCCAGGGTTAATTGTTGGGTCAGGGTCTCCTGCTTTTTTTGATCTTTCTTTTTCTTGCTGGTGAAGAAAGAAAAAACCAATATAAAAATGTGTAAAAAAAAATAAAATACTTATGGTACACGAGGTTGGTAGGCTGGTAGGTTGGGATAGGGAGAGAGGGGAGGCGCCTGCTGGGCACTTTGGGTCCGACCATGGGGCTGGACCACAGCACCCAAACCACGCACCGATTGCTTACGTGCCCTTCTTCAGTTCTGCCGTTAGGCCGGGCCTCTCTCGCCTTCATACTCACCAGTCGCCAACCCACCTATTTTTTCATTTTCGACAAGAAAAAAGAAAAATATACTCAGTGCAACTTTTGTCACATTGTAACAAAAATAAAATAAAATAAAATGAAACTATACAATGAACACTGGCATACGCATGCAGCTTGAAAAAGTAAGGGAATCTCAAAGAATTATCCTAAAATGACATTTCTGACACAATACCAAAATACTGCTAGTTGGAGAAGTAATATTGGATGGTTTTTTTTTCCAACTGTTTTTTTAAAAAATTATAAAATTGTTAAAATATAATATAAAAATTATAAATAGTATTAGATATGATTAAAGTAAGTTAAAATAAAGAATTATTATTTGATATTGATTTTATGTAAAAGTTATAATATTTTAATGTAATGTGGGTTAAAATGTTATAAAAACTTGCAACTGAAGATTTATTTCAACTTGTTGGAGAGAATTTTTTTAATTTATTTCAATAAAAAAGGTCCAAATTTCTATCTCAAAAATGGAGATGGATGTCAATTAGAGCTGGTCAGAGTAGGGCCAAAAGGGCGACAATTCTGGCCCTTTATTTTTCTGGGCCTCCAAATACATATAATTAAAATTTATTAAAATAATTTCATCTTTATAAAAACTTATTAAAATAACTTACAGTTCTTATTTTTTGAGGCCTTAAGTTATCATTTCACCCTAGCCTCAAAAACTCAAGACCAACCTTAATGTCAATTTATTTGGTTGAAAAATGATTTTATTAATAATAAAAAAACAATAATAATGATTAAAAACATCGCATAACATGAAAAAAAAACACATAAGTATTTGTGGCAGCCATTAAAATAATTTATCAATTACTCTTTGTTCGCCAACCTAACTTAAATTTTAGACTGGGTAAAAGAAAAAGGGTAAACAAAGAGTAAACGAAGAATGAATTTAAAAGCCACCTTAGTTATAATTGCTCTTGGAAGAGTAATCTCAAGTATCATGGCGAACCTGGTTAATTTTTCATCTGTCTCTATTCATCTTCAATTAATATTGGAACGAGAAGATGCATCTCGTTAAGAATAAGGGAATGATCTAGAAGGGAAAACATGCTAAAACATGTGCATGCATGCATGATTGTATATTAATATAACAATAATTATATAATCATGGTAATGAATACTTGGTAGAATGTTGATATACGTAAGTGGTGTAGGGAATATGTATCAGGTGGCAAGACATGTTTTTGGGTGAAAGCGGTGCCATGTGGATACCGGCACTATAATGACGAAGTTTGAAATTAGTATTTAGATGAACCGGCCAGGAATATTGAATGACTGTGCCTGCTGAGACCGGCCGGCCAAAGCTTCACTGTGTTAGTTGCTAGCTATACAAGCCATGTGTTCACTGCGCCGACCACTCTATACGTGTTTTCCAATTGTTTAATTAATCACAAACACTTTATATCTATTATGTCGTCTCATATTAATTTTTTAATATATATTTACATATAAAATAGAAAGAAAGAGATAGAGAGAGAGTGTGTGTGTGTGTGTGTGAGAGAGAGAGAGAGAGAGATGAAGACCAATAAGACCAATAAGCACGAGTGAAGAGACCCAGATGAATCTCTTCATGTTTTCTAGGCGAATAGCTAGTGAGTCATCACCATGGAGCTTTTTCCATCATATTGTCTAGGCTTTGATTAGGTCTGGTTGGGAATTATTGGGGGCTTTAGCATTTGTTCCTGCCTTTCTGGTAACCTTAGGTCTAGCAATCAAGCTTGGTTATTGTATGTATATATAGGAGGTGTGGATAAACATTTGGGACAATATTGCAGATGGCTTAACACATGGAAGACTCACTACTGCTCACTGAATCTAACTAGAGAGATAGATGATGTCGTAATAATAATATATAACAAACAAATGTTTACTATATCATCACAACCACCTGAGAAGTATATATGCATGGAGAACTATTTGAAGCTATATCCACTAATTTCGCACCATTTTGCTCAGCTCGTAAAATCCATTTTCCCTGGGTGATCTATGGAAAGGAAGGTCTTAGTACGTAGTAATAAGCTATATTATTACAACATACAAGTAGTTATTACTACATATATATGTATATATTATTACTATTATATATATGGACAACCAATAAAATCAACATTTTGCTCAGCTTGTAAAATCTATTTTCTCTGAGTGCATGCATGCAACAACTTTATATATACAAGTAGTTATATATTTAAAGAGTCTTAAAGGGCATTAAACAAAAGTGTGATATAATTTGTATTTTATGTTATATACTTCTATTCCTTTATAATTGATGTTTAAAATATTAATGCAAAGTGAAAAAACACATAACTTCTTATATGAATCATACTACCATACATGATCATGTCTAAAACAAGATGGTGGAATGGTAAAAAAATAGCCACAGTGCCCTTTTTTATAAGGAAAAGAAGATAGAATCTATTCATGTGTGGTTTATAGTGACATGTAGATAGAACAAAACTTAACAGTGTTTAGAATGGAAGATTGAAGGAAAGTTGAACATTCAAAGTGGGTGGCCAACATTGTGGCGACACCTAATAAAACAAAAAAAATACTGGTATGCATCGACTGTGCCAAATAAGTAAGCAATAACTAATTAACTAGTCTAGATTATAGAAAAAATAGTCTAGTTAGATAAATACCCTTATTTATTTTGGAAATAACAACTATTAGATGTAGTAAAAAATAGGTAAGATATCAAAGGTCATTTTAAACATTGAACATATATCCTTGAAAAAAATTACTTAATCACTATATTAGTGTAGAAGTTGAAAGAAAACTAATTAATTTTTTTGTTGTGGAGATAATAAGAGACAAGAAAAAATTTGAACAAAAAAGATACTTTATTTTTATTTATTCAAATCTCAAATAATGTAAAACAAAATAATATTTTTTAAACCTCAACTATAAAAGAACAAAGGGAAACACTTATCATGCAAAGGACTCCATTTTAAATTGTATAGTATGTAAGTCAGATAATTGATTCTAGCATTAAAATTTGTAAGTCTGAATTTTAAATAGTACTAATACTATGTTTGCACTTCAACCTCCCTCCAAATCAACTATTAGGATTTAATTATGAGGTTTTACTTGAAAAGCCTCATTTTAGAGGTTCCTATTAATATATCATTTAATACACTATTTTCTATTATTAGCCAAAGACAATCTTCTTTAGGCTCACACATGCCTCAAACCTTTGAAAAGGGTAATGTGCCACCTATATAGAGTCAGGGTGGAATCATTAGTATTTTAATAATAAGTTCTATTGCGTATTTACCCTATCAAACTTTTTAACACTAATGTAGAATCAATTCTTCTTGGACATCATAAAAAGGTTATCTCATGACTTGAACGTTGGAATTTTCCTCAAACTCGTAATTATATGTTAGTTTGAATATGTTTTAATCATCGAAATTTTTACTATAGTAAATATCTAAAGTTAATAGTTTAACATAAAAATAAAAGTAACAAAATGTACTATATTTTATTTTTTTATTTTCTTATTAAATAATTAAAATTATGTTAAAAAGATTTTTTTTTAATTTGTAAATATGCAAGGTCTCTAGTTGGTGAAATAAAAAGTTAGGAAGATAGTATAGTAGAAAGATTGAGAATTTGATTGAAAGATATACCGTATTTGACTATATATTTAGTTGGTCAATTAGATTTATTTAAAATCCAAAAATAATGATTAAGTAATATATATGTGTCGTTAATTACAATTTAATCCAAAGCTCTCTACATATTCACGCTCTTAAATAACTTCAAAAGAAATCCACAAAAAAGAGATTGTATAATAAATTAATTTACATAAATAAATGGTGGCCACTTTATTTAGAGTGCAAGCATTTAATATATAAATAGTTTTGAGGAGAGCACGACAAGAAAGGCAGATAGCTTTAGGAAGAGGTACTGATTAGTCAAAATTATGGGGGCATACAACTCTCCCCAAAAGAAGGATACACTATGAAATATTATATATTATGTAAGCATATGTATATGTGTATGTATATACTGTTATAATAAAAACAAAAATGTGTCACACTTATCAAAAAGAATAAAATAAAATAAGAGAAGCATAAATATAAAATGTCTCACGCACAAACATACACATACAAATAAAAGAAAGATCACATTTTTTTGGGAGGGTTTTTTGTTTTTTTTTTTCTAATTTTTTAATGAAAGTAAAGGAGAGGTAGGAGACATGAGAAGGGGAAGGAGCCAAGAGGGGGCCTAAGTTCACGTGAAGGGTGAAGTGTGGGAAAGGTGACGGCTCCCAACTTGGGTGGTTGGGGAAACACATTCCATTGTCACCTCACACGCAGAGGCCTCACCCCCATCCATTTGGATTTGACGTTACAATGGACATGAGCACGTGTGACTACTCCTCGAAACCCCTGGTTCTTGACTTTGACTTTTGACTGTCCAATAGTAGTCCCCACCCACACGTGGGGAATATCCTCCCTGTTTCACTCTAACTGCCTTTGTTATTGTCTTGGGACCCTTCATCATTCAACCCTAAAGATGATAAGAGCCAAAGAAACAAGATTTTAATTAGGGTTTCTTTCAAGAGGGCAAAGATTGTAAGGCTTGAAGTAAATTTTATCACGTGATTATGTTTTTGTTTTCTTTTCGTTTATAATTAGTCGAATTGAGTTGAACTGAACTATAATATATATATTTTTTCCCTACTTTAAATTAGTCTAATAATTAAATTGACAACATATCTTTTGATTTCTTTTGATTATATTTGTTTTCATTGCTTTAAGTCTTCTTCAACACAAAAAACCAAGAATTATTGTTGTAATTATAAATTATTATAATTTACTGCCTACTCATTAATTATGTAGACATACATCACCATTGTTGTTATACCAAAACCACTATTATCTATTTTAATATGAAAATCAATAGGAAAGATTAGAATAAAGGAAACTTTGCTTTGTTAATAATAGAGGTATTCTATCAGTAGCTCGCCAGCTAGCTAGCAACTTAATTAATTAAGAATAGTTCTGATTATAAGGTCATAGCTAGTGATGTAATTCTATATCTCTTTCAACGGTGGAGTCGTCAAATTTCAAGACTTCCAGGAATCATGTGTGCCACCTGACCCAGATATGTTTCAACATCAACATCTAAACAATAATATAAAAGTATAGAAAGAAATTGCATTAATTAAGAAAACAATTTGCAGTTAATTAATTAATTAAGTGGTAAGTAGTGGAAGATGAAATATTATTAATTAGGATTGTTGAAACGCCAAGAAGCAATATTACTACTCTCAAAGAGTGCTATTAATTAATTAAATGACTAATCAATTTCATTAGCTATATAGGGT
Source organism: Tinospora cordifolia (assembly GCA_030144865.1). NCBI lineage: Eukaryota > Viridiplantae > Streptophyta > Magnoliopsida > Ranunculales > Menispermaceae > Tinospora > Tinospora cordifolia. The sequence goes on along the minus strand of JAJIYU010010123.1, from coordinate 8,934 downwards.
TATATAGAGTACCAATCATTGACCTAACAATGTCTCCCACAGCCCGGCATTTGCTCCTAAAACTCCAAAAGTATTAGCATTTGACAAAGTGAAGAGCGTTAGGTTTTAATCTCAAACATTAATTAATCACCTTGTCTTCTCGTTGATGTTGAAAGAACACATATCCTAGCTGACCCAAAATGGCAAATTTCAAGGATTAGGTAACTTAATTCTAGTAGAGATTGGTGGCACCCTTCTAGTAGAGATTGGTGGCACCCATAATATATATATATATATATATATATGACCTTTTATTTTAATTTCTTAACTAATCTTTGTCTTTCTTGTCTCCCTTTTTAATAGATTAGGCTAACTTTTGTAATTTTTTTTTAATATATTAGAGAGGAATGAAAGGCCCATAAAGATAATGGTATTTTAGAAGACAAAATGTTGGGCATAATGCATACCCTATATATATGTAAAGGTATATGCATTAGTTATTTATATAAGTAATTGATGAAGGAAATGATGTGGAGGCACACTATATTAGTGTTGTCTTTTGAAGTTAGATTTTCTCCGGCATGCATTCGATATTTGATACAGGGCATAGTTTTATAATTTAAGGCATGATTATGTAATTTAAAACAATTTAACTGATCTGAATTAAAAAAAATGTTAATAAAGTTATTCCTTTCATATATATTATCACATTAATAATATAAGGATTAATAAGAGAGGACCTAATTAACAAGGTTGATCAACACCCAAATGTGAATAAAGTAAGAATCAAGTTTTATTATTTTAATCATTCAAAGATGAGATACATCATTTCAAGAAAGATAAGATTTAGACTTAGATTGATTATTCACCATTCAAACACTTCATTTCATGGGTGGTTGAATGATGTATCAACAACTTTATCTCTCATTTATGAAATATGCAAATGGGTATCTGATCCCATGATTATTATTATTATTTTTGCAAATTAAATTACATCTGCAACACAAGTAGAACCACTCAAAATAAAGTGATAATTAGTGTGTCTAAAGTTGTAGGCTACTCTATGACGAATTAATTGTTAATAGAGAATATAGGATATAAAGCCTACAAATATTATTCCTTTGACAGGAACAAGTCCCCTCCTTTTTTTTTTTTAATGGATGCATGGCCATTCATTTATCTATATTATATATGTTATTTTCTCAGAATATTAAGTTATTATAACGTTAGGAACCACCAGGTTGTTGAATTAAAAGTTGATAGGTGAAAATTATGCATATGAAAGGAGGTTAAGAAAGGAGCCCATCCTGGGGGATAGGACTTCAAGGCCCAAATCTCTGAAGAAAGAGGCTACAAGGAATAGAATGTGCTCTTACTTCAACATAGTTTGTGATCCAACCTCCAACGTCTTCCGGAGCCCAAGAAAAGTAGTTTCAACTATCAAGCATAAATGATTTAGAAGTATCTATTATTAGAGCCTCAAATCTGATTCAACTCCAGTTATACAAATATTTTCCAAAATCTCCATGGGAATCTTAGTTGCTGAGCTAAAGGTCATAGACTTTGAATTCAGAGTTAGTCTTCCAAACTTAAAAAAGGATTGTGCACATAGTTCCTTTCTCAAATTTTTGTAGTGACAGAGATATATCATGAAGAAAAGCAATAATATGAAGATCTCTCTCTCTCTCTGTTTGGTTTTACCTTGGCAACAAGAAAAGAAATTTTACTAAGGACGAAAGAGATATAAAACTACACAAATGGGAAGTGGATATATTGAGTCTTACTCCTATATATAAAGACAAATATCAAATCATACATATATACCGATGGTGGTGGAGTTAAGTGGAACAAACTCAGTGGCCCTTAATTAGAAATCTCGAGTTCGAGCTTTGAATAAAAAGAAAATCATGTTAAGGGAGCTCTCTCATTTATGGCTCTATCGTAGCTCAAACGATGATTAGTTTCAAGATACATATAAAGTTAATTCACAGACACATTGTAAAAAACGAAAAAAAAAAAAATCATATACACACGATAGAAAAGATGAATAAATATAGACACCAAAAACTTTGTCAGACTTACCGAAACAAACCATAAAAACTCCACAAAAGGTGCTAGTACCCAAACAAAGACATCTTTTTCTAACTTAAAAGGTTAGGGGTAATTTGAATCTCTTTCTAACTTCATAAGAGATAAAGAGTAGTTGTAGCTTTATTAGATCTAATTTCAACTTTGTACCTTCATCTATTAATCTAATAATAGGCTTCCCACTGTTGTATAGTCTTTATTTATTTATTTTTGACTCATGGTGAGCATTAATATTCAGCATAAACTTTTAGCACCCATTTATAAAATAAGTATTTTTCACATATAACACTAGGTACTAACATTGTATCTTCTAATTAAAAAAAAACTTAATGTAAATGTTCTATAATGTTTATGCAGACTCTAACAATGTTATACAACTAATCAACTACTTACAACGTAAGTAGTTGAAGAAGAAGAAGAAGAAGAAGAAGAAAGAAAGAAAGAAAGAAAGAAAGAAAGAAAGAAAGGGAGGAAGGAGGGGTGACTACTTTGCTATGTTCCTAATTCATAAGTAAATATTAATACAGTAAATTTTTAAGTCATAGGTAAGAAAAGCATATGATATAGTCAAAGTCCACTTGTATCAAAGAAAGTAAAAATTAACAAGCTAGATCTTTACATATATACTCATGTATATTTGTTCTCCAGACAGACCTCGATATTTATATTTGTGTCTAATGCCCATGACCATCTAGGGATACATGTAATGTACTGTATGCGAAATGACATTTGTATATAAAGCACATCTATCCCCGTGAACTAGGCCAACCTTTACCATTTAGAGGCACGGAGCAAACTCTATTAATTAAAAATCACATTTTTATACAGAAAATGAAAATATCCTACATATAAAAAACAATGTACAACTAATGTAAACTTAATAAAAAAACTGTTATGTCTTTCTTCTTCTTCTTCTTCTTCTTATTGGGAGCTCTAGCAATCAACTAGAAATTGACTCTGGAACAGCTGAAATTATCAATCTTCTTGCATATAACTCTTTCAAAAACTGAAATATAAGTTCAACCTATTTACTTTGTTTAAAAAGAATTAGTATTATATGACACAAGTCATTTAATTCCACAATCAGCAATTAAGATTTCCCATGGCATAATACAAACTTTACACTAACATAATGTCTAAGTTAATCTCAGCGTCTACTACAACTCCTTTTTCTTTCTTCCTCTTCTTTGTTTCACTTCAATTTTGAATGTGTTCTCCACTCTGAAAAGCTCCACGAAGAACTGTCCATTTGAAGAGCGTCAAAGCAGTGTGGTAGAATCTTAAATCAACAACTATATTGTGTAATTATATGAATGGGACTTGGATATATCTACAGTCCGACGACCAAATCCATGTGGTACAAGTGTGGCTGCAAGGAGATTTTCAAGGAATGGAATTGTATTTCAAACAAAAAATTGAATGCTTGGATATGATGAAATGGCATTGGGAGTTGAATGGCTATGATCTTGATCCACTCGATCCAGTTTGGTTTCTTCAACATTTAGAAACACTAATAACAGTATTTTATAAATATCTGTAAAAATATTTCTAAAAAAATTGATATATTTATTGTAATTTCTTCAAGTTATTAAGTAAGCCCTTTAGTTTATATATTCATGAACGTATATTTTATAAATGTGGCTAATAAGTTACAAATACATAGTGTGTTACAAACATTTTTAAAATAGTAAGTTAAGTTTAAAAAATAGAAAATTAATGTGTTTCAAAATCAAAGCTCAAATAAGAAATAATTAATAAAATTTAAAACTATATTTTTAATTAAAAAAGTAAAACTAAGTAATTTTTTACGTTGGAGTAACAATAATAAAGAAAGAAAGAAATAGCAAGAATAGAGAAAGTGAAAAATAGGTAATAATATTTTTTTTTAATTTAAGAATTATTAAAGTAGAACTGTTGTCAATTAAAAAAAAACTAGTAAAAAGAATAAAGAAAAAAAAGGGGATGACAAAAAAAAATAATAATAAAACAAAGAAGAATGCATTAAAAAGCATACAAAAAAGAAGGCCGGTGGAATGCAGAGCAGGTTGAGTAGCATTGTAGCGGGAAGAAGATTAGAAGAAGAAGAAGAAGAAGCTTGTGCCTGCAAAAAGAAAACTTGCCAAACCACGTGATATATATTTTTGTTACATGGATTGGTGTAATTGGATTAATTAACAAGGAGAAATTGAATGTTTTTTTTTTTTCTTGTTCACAAAACAATAAATCAATAATGATTTTTTCTTTGTAATGTTTGATTTTTTAAAAAAAAAAATTATTGTAGCAATTGACATTTTTTGGTTACTTAAAATTGATGTTTTCCTCTCCATATGTGCAAAAAAGTTTTAATTATTTTTCTTATAACTTTTTAGGTTAACTAATGCTAATTTTTTTTTTGAACAGAAACTAGAATTATATTATAATAAGATAAACTTTAGCCAGACGAGAAATCTGGCTAAAGAGAACAAAATTGATCCATCTAAGTTAGATCTATAATATGCCCGCCATTACAAAGCCAATCACCAAAACTGTAGCCCTTTCCTAGGTTGGATACAGAGATCTATGTTGCAGACAAAACATTAGACATCTCCCAAGTTAACCAATCTGATTTACATTTATCCAAAAAAAAACTTAGCATTACGATTCTTCCCAAATACAATAGAAAATAGACAACAAAAAAGTTCTCTAATATGGTTGGATTTTGACATTCAACACCACCTCCGGAGTCTGAAACAAGTTCTCAACATTTGAAGGGACAATACTATTATTCTTTTGGTTTCACCACTGCCACACTTTCTGCACCACACTGCACTCCCCAAAAAAATGTTAGATCGATTTCGAGTTATTTCTGCACATAATACAAATAGAAGGATTCAGGTAATGGTTAGAGAAACATTTTTGGATATTCTTAGCTGTACTAATCTTCCATAAACTAATTGACCATGCCACAATGCAAACTTTGGTATGACTTTTAATCTTCTAGATTATATCACTAATATTATTGGCCTGAAAGTCTCTTCCACCTTCCAACTTAGTCATGAAAGACCGAACCGAGAATCTATTATCATTTTTCCCTTGCCATATGGGCTTATCATCTTCATTTGATTCATTTAGCTGAAAGCTATTGAGAGAAGACAGTAATTCTCCTAATTCATCCAGGTGGTTGTTTTCCACACTATTGTGTAAGTGTAAATTCCAACCCCAATGCTCTCTTTCCCCATTCATAGTGCGGCTCATGAACTCAGCAACTGGTGTAGTCTGCTTGATGCATTTCCTAAAAACAAAGGAAAACCAATCTTTTAGCCAACCATGCCCACACCATTGATCGTCCCAAAAGTCCACATTATCTCCTTTGTCCACCTTCCATCGGATGAACGGATTTATCTGGTTATAGATATTATAAATATCTTTCCATGGAGATCTATAGCTACTTTTCTTATTAAGACCCGCCCTTTTACCATGAGCCTTGGTCCCATGAATACTTTTTATCATTTTGGCCCATCTTGCCTCTGGTTGTTGTAACATCCGCCAGAGCCATTTACCCCTAAGAGTAGTATTCCTCTTCACCAAACCCCAATACCTAGACCCCCTTTGGTTATATCACGACAAACTTGATCCCATTTCACCAGGTTATGGCCATGGATTTCATGTGTTTGATGCCACAGAAAATTTCTTATGCACCATTCGATTGTAGTGGCCACCTTCCTGGCATTTTGAAAATTGACATAAGGTATGTTGCTAAAACTTCCAACACTAATTTAATCAACAAAAGTCTTCCTCCTTTGGACAAAAAGCTTTTCTTCTACCCGACTATTCTACTCTTTATGGTCTGGACCATTGGGTCCCAAAACCCAATTATGTTTGGATTGCCTCCTAAAGGCACACCCAGGTACTGCATTAGCCATCTCCTAATAGAAAGCTTGAGATTCAATGCGAGGTTGGTAATTGTGTTGTCCTCCATATTAATACCTAGTAGCTGGCTCTTTTTCTTATTAATATCTAGCCCTGATAGTAAGCAGAATGTATTAAGAACTTCCATAATAGTGTCGATTTCTGTCTTTTTATTCTGCATAAAGATCAAACAATCATCGATGAACAAAATATGGTGCAACTGAATTTTCTCTTTGCCCACCAGCGTTCCTTCAAATCTGCCCGCCATAGCAGCTTGCTCCATTATTCTTGAAAAAAAATTAGCCACAATGGTATATAGAAACAGGGACAAAATGTCCCCTTGGCATAATCCTCGGTGGCTATCAAACTTCCCAATCGGTCGGCCATTAATAAAAACATAATAATTTACTGTTTGCAAACATGCTTTGATCTAGCTCTTCCATTTTCCTCCAAAACCTTTCTGCTGCAACACAAAATCCAAAAATCTCCATCAAACAGAGTCATAGGCTTTAGAAAAATCAACCTTCAGAACTAGTCCTTCCTTCTCGTTGACTCTGCAATCTTCAACAGCTTCATTTGCAATTAGAATGGAATCTACTATCTGATGGTCTCTTACAAAAGTCATCTAGTGTTCACTAATTGTTTTGGGCAGGACAGTTCTTAATCTGTTACTTAAGGTTTTGGCTATGATCTTGTAGATGCTAGTTGTGAGGCTACTGAGCCTGAAATCCTCCACTTTCTTAGTGTTCTGTTTTTTCAAAATCATGTAAATGTACATCTCATTCACCTTCCTATTGATAACATCATCCTTGTGGAATTCCTTTAGAACTGCAAGAACATCATTTTTAACCACGTCCCACGCTTGTTGGAAAAAAGTCATGGTGTATCCATCCAGGCTTGGAGCCTTGCTACCATCATAGTTGAACACCACCTCCCAGATTTCATCTTCTTCAAATTCCCTCTCCAACCACTAGTTTTCAGTTTCTGATATGTCTTTCCATTCCACTCCTTAAATTTTCCACTTCATGGATGATTTTTCTTAGAAAATCTTTAAAAAAAATAGTTTGTGATGATTTGTTGAATGTCCTTGTCCTTTTCCCATATTTTTCCATCTTTGTCTTTGATCTTTGTTATCATGTTCCTTGCGCAGAGACATAATTTTGTGAAAATATCTCGAATTGACATCTCCTTCTTTTGCCCATTTTACCTTGGCTTTCTATCTACTCCTTCTTTCTTGTTGTCCCTCGAGCACCTGTATCTCCTCAATCTGGTGTCTTCGCTCCTCTGTCATATTAGGAATATCTTAATTTTCCATCTTCATATCAAGCTGCCTTAGAGTCTCCATTAATTCAATCAATCTCGACTTTTCCTCCTCTACCTGCCCTTTGCTCCAGCTTCTCAACTTACCTTTCAAGTTTTGCAGTTTTACCATTATTTTGTAACCTGCCCATCCACTAGGCTGGTCATCATTCCACTCCTTTTCCAACATTTCCATGAACTTAGGTTGATTCAACAAAGTGTTTTTGAATCTAAATGGGTTTGGTCCCCATTTGGCTATCTTTGTGTTTAACAAGAATGGCCAATGGTTTGATGTGAACCTTTGTAAATACAATATCTTCTGGTTGCTAAACTTATCTTCCCACTCATTGTTACATAGAAATATGTCAAGCTTGGACATGGCAGGTCTGTCACACCTGTCGCTCCAGGTAGACCGCAGATTATTCAATTCTGGTTCATGAAATCTCATCTCATGAATCCACTCATTGAACATCTGCATTGTAGTGGAAGTGTGCTTGCAGTTCTTCTTCTCATCCATATGTCGCACCATATTGAAGTCTCCTCCTATGCACCAAAGTCCATGTATGGTAGACGAAATGGCCACTAGCTCAATCAAGCATTCCTCCCATCCCTTCCTGTCACACGGCCCATATACAATTGTGAACCACCATACAGAGTCCTCATAATCCATAACCTTTATTGTTAAGGAAAACATCCCTTTCCATTTCTCTTTAACCATAATGATCATGCTATCCCACATAAGAATGATGCCCCCGGCTGACCCTACCACTAGAATGTAGTCCCAGTCCACAAATCGGCATTTCCAAAGACTTGTGATCAAGTCATGGTCAACCACCTCTTTTTTAGATTCTTGAATTGCTATCATGTTTGCCTGAGTAGCTATAATGGTCTTCCTAATGATGCTTCTTTTTGCGGTAGAGCCCCATCCTCGGACATTCCAAGACATAATTTTAACTTGACTGGCAAACCCAACTGACCCCTTGGTTTATTCTAAAGTTATCAGTTGCATTTTTATTGTAGATAGGAAATCTCGAACTCTCTCTACTTCAAGTCCTGGGAGCTCTTTTGCATTTTGTTGTGGCCCCTATTCCACATCATTCTCTCCTTCCCTTCCATTGGACCTTGCTGCTATTGTGGTGTGTATAGCCGTTGTGGAATTGCCCATACCCTTCTTCTTCGTGATGACGATTAACTAGGACATGAAGTCAAGTTTCCTGTTTCCCAATTGGAATGGGACAGAGAAAAATATTTACACAAAGCACGTACCTTAGTGTAATTCCGACCAGTCTACACCCCAGGATCACTTATCCTTCTATTGCGATTTCCTCTGCTTTATCTTCAGATGGTTGGGTCTCAGTCACCTTTTCCAAATTAGTGTGGCCTTAATATTACTGGTATCTAAATCGCTATCTAGGTCCAGTCAGTAAGTCCCGCCTGGGCTTCTGTTAGTTGCATTATATACTAACATTATTCTATATATTTTACATATGTTTTGCATGAGTTTAGGTAGAAAATAGGGCATAATTACTTATAATTAGGTACATAATTATTTATCTTCATATTGCATGATATTTTTATATTTTAATAATTTTAATATAGTTTTTATCATTTATATTAATAATTTAATGCTCGAGGAAGGATTAATATTTGTTTATGTAGGTTTGTAATAATTGGGAGTAA
>JAJIYU010010122.1:0-16380 GCA_030144865.1 Tinospora cordifolia | reverse complement strand
AAAAAAAAATCAAGAATGCAATGTTCTGAAAATCCTATAGAACATACCTGCTGCTGCTATTCTGATTACAGTCTCCTTTGTGTTCTTCTACGTTTCAGATACTAGAATGTTTTCGTTTTTTTCTTCGTGTTCTTCGTGTTCTTCCACGTTTCAGATTGATTTCACAGATCTGTTCACGATAAATTTCCTGATTTCGCGCGATTTCTTCGTTCGAAATGGTAACTGCTCTATTTAACGGCAATTTTTTTGGTTTTTAAATGTGTAAATATTTCTGGTATTTATGTAAATAAAAGTTGATTATTTGTATACGATTGTAATACTCGGTATTTTTGTAATTTATTACATAATAATGTATAGATACGTATTTTTCCCTTTCATTTAATGTATACGTGTTCTCAATTATTCTAAACTTGTACAAACAATAAAAAACCTTCATTGAGTAGTAAATCACAATTATAAATATAAATGCATGCAATAATCTTATAAATGCTTATGCATATAATTATAAATAAATATGACCTATTTTCGATTACCTATCTATACCCATGCAAACATATATATATATATATATATATATAACTAGTATGCAATGCAACTAGCAGTTGCCAACTATTAGACCAGAAAGTGTTATTGTACTCAACTTTGGGGCAACGTTTGAGGCAGTTCGAGACATCCATTTGCACTGAAGCTTGGGGTGTGTAATCTACACGCTTGAGGCTACAAGAAGGTATAACTCTTACACCATAAGCCTCTATCTTCATGATTTACCATGCATGCTAAGTTACCCCATTACATAGGTTTTGGTACTTAGAAAAAATTTCAGAGTTATGTTTGATGCATGCTATGTGTTTGATGATATGTTTGAGTAGGATTTTGGCCATCTTTACTTACTAATTCAGATGAGTCTTGATAAGGGGACATTTTGTGATCTGAATACACATAATAGGTTAAGAAAAAAATCTTTAAATTTGAGGTTTAATAAGGGAAACAATACTTAAAAGTCATGAAAAAAATATGAACTTAAAAAAATTTGTGACATAACTGAGAGTTTAGGAAATCAATTGACTAAACAAATCTTGATGTTTTGAGCTGAATTTTGGTAGAGACCTTACTGGGTGTCCCAAAAATAAGTGTACCAAATTTCATCCAAATCTGAAGTTGGTAAATGGGTCAATTTACATGAACAGTGATTGTCTGTCACATGAAAATTGAAAATTAAAGGTGATTGATATCTCACTAAAAAACCTTATCAAATGAGATCTAAAAATTCCAAACTAAAATTTTGGTGAATATTTAAGACGTTTAGATTAAATCTAAAAAGTTTCTTGCAAATCCGATGCACGGTTTGATGGAAAAAAATTGAAAAATTCATTGCGCAGATGGAACATATATCTAGAAATTGACTAAGTGTGGGAAATTGAAAATTTTGACCAAATTAACCCCATGTTGACCGATTTTGACCAAAATTGATCGTGTTGACCTATTTTGACTACGTTTGACTAGTTGACCAATATTGATAGGTTGATCAAATTTGACCAAGTCAAATTTAAGTTGACTAAGAGTGGTTAGGGATGGTAGAATTAGAAATTGAGTCACATTTCCCAAAAAACTGAAATTGAGTTAAAATAACTTAGATTTGAATGTATATTGCAGGACTAGGCAGAATGTAGACAAGATATTGATACGTGGGACCCGACATGAGTAGTTTAATTTAGGTGTTTGCTTTAACTTGTATTCCTTGCATAAAACGTGAGTAAAATGACATGGGTTGAATGGTTTACTGTGATTTGAGCTATATCAAATTGGTTTTGAAGTATATATAGATGTACGCTGATAATGAAATCAAAGGCTCAACGTCTGAGCGCGAGGTCAGGGTGCATGATGTGATTAGAATTAAACTCGAGGTCTGAGCACAGTGTTAGGGCATATGATCAATGCGCCTAGCTTTTGACTTGCTTGAGTGACAACACTTGAGGACCGAGTGCGGGGTTAGGGTATTTAAGGAATATTCCTAGCTCATGACTCGCTTGAGTGGCCGATAAGCCTGACTCATGACCCACTCGAGCGAGGACTGTAGGGTTGGATTTAATAATTTAAAACCCTAGTCCAGATATAGTTTTCAACTAGCATGTATTCAAACTATTCTTCTTTAACTACTGCCTCTTTTATAACTGTTTTTACTATATGCCATGTTTTCAAGCACTATTTCATCACTACTATTCATGTATACGTACACTATTTTTGGAATGCTAGTTATATGTAACATGCTGGTTTTGCTATTTAAGAGAGTCATGTTAGAATTTAGGCTCACTACTCTACTAACATTTCAGGTCTATTGGTGACTAACAAAGGGAAAGGGGTGGTAATATCCTAGTTCCCTTAGTGGTTCGTTTCTTTTTTCCTTGGTTTTTGTTAGAGGTTAGTCACTTATGTATACATAAATGATAGTCAACTATATATTTTTTTTGAAATAAGATAATGTGTAATATATAAACGACAACTCTCTAATATGTTTGAAAAGAGGAGTACTTGCTTATGGTTTTAATTGTAAGGTTTGCTTACTTTCACACTTCACAAAATAAATCCTTAAATTTCTCTGATGTCACTAGTTGAGGCAATTAGAAAGACTTAACACTGATTGAGTGAACTTGACTCAATGAGTGGGTTCATTGAATCACTATGCCACTCAGGCTACCCTTCAGCTTAAGGAAGGGGCCCCGACAACCACCCAATGAGTCTCGTGGTTGTTTTTAGGCTCATCACTCTCTATTATATTTTATAGGTCCTTCTTGGATATTGTTTGTTCATTGAATAGGGTCGGATATGGTTGTTGAAGTAGGCACTTGTACTGGTCACTCATGTTTATTTTGGTGCACTTGAACCCTTGTTGTATGTAAGAACAACTTTGATAAATGTATATATAACTTTTGAATGTCCAAAATTTGTGTTATGGTATTATTCTGCTATGTGTGACATTGGTTATATATATTAAAGTCACATGGATGATGTATGAGTTGTGGATGAGGCTTAACAATAGTCAGGCAGGTAGATAGATTGGTTTAAACATCAAGTTGTTGTGCTAGTCGAGTCACCTGAGGGGTCCCAACAAGAAATTTATCATGAAAGTACAACAAAATGAAATACAAAGTGGAAGTAACATATAAGAAATTGTTAAACTTCGAAAATAAAATGCCTCTAATAAATTATAAAATAATATTACATCCATTCCATGAATAATAGCTTTTAATTAAATCATATTTTTGAGTAGTTTTGGATATACATGTAGCAATAGACCTTATAAATAAGAATATATTCATTAATTGCAAAATGTGAGCGAAAAATTTTATGCTACCACTTATCATGCAACAAAAAGTTTCTTCATAATAGTTTTCCTGCGTGCACCAAAATATAGGACAAGTCAAAATGCTTTGCATTGGATTTCTTGTAACATCTTTATAGTATAATCCATCCACATGGCTCCTGCAATATCATATCGTATTATGCTCACTTGATGTGTGTATATATATATATATATAATTTAAAAATAAATCGGCCCTTTAATTCTTATATATATATATATATATATATATATATATATATATATATATGTAATTTAAAAACAAATCGGCCCTTTAATTCTTATATATATATATATGTAATTTAAAAATAAATCGGCCCTTTAATTCCGAATGAATGAAATTGTGCAAGGTTCATGCTTTTTATGTATGAGAAACCATTAACAACTCCCCTTCACTCCAACACATCCACGCATTCTTCAAAGAACATGCATCTCCAACCTTATGTTTATAAACTTTTGTTGAAGATGCTTCAACTATGGCATTAAGAGACCTTTTCCAAAGATCAATGACAACATCTAACTTGGATGACCTTAAAGTTCTATTGGTTCTACTGAAAGAATAGAATATTGAATGAATTATAATGAAGCTTACAATGAGTATAAATAAATAAATAAAATTTTAAATATATAAAATGAAATAAAAATATAAGATATGCAGTAGATATTATATAGTATATTATTGTAATGACCCGTATTTTTAAGAAATTGAGTCAATGGGCTATTAAAATTATTAATTAATTTTTAAATAAAATTAATTAATATAGATATTAAAATAAATAATGAAATTATTTAATTCAAGCATATATATATATATATATATATATATAGAGTGGTGTATTTAAATTAAATGGAAATATATATATATATATATATATATATATATATATGATATGTGTGTGTGTGTGCTTGGTTGGATAAATACGAGTATTGGAAAAAAGAAAAAACAATTAAATGTAAAAATGTTGGATAAGGGTGCTTAGTTGAAAAATAAAATTATATATATAAACATATGTTGCATGATAATTGAGTTGGATGGATAAATCAAAATAATTAAAGAAATGAAATAAAGATAAATTATAAGATAATGTTGCATTTTGATAAGAAAGAAATTAATTAATGAAATTATAATAAAGAGATAATCTTGATGATTTGGATCAAGATAATGCAAGGAAAAAATAAATATAAAATAAAAGGGGATAATCCATATGATGAGTCTCAAGATAAGGAGATAATGAATACCATTATCTTGAGCATTTATGGGAGTGGGACCCATCCCATATCATCACTTTAAATACCCCCCGTACCTCAATTCATTTGCTTATCCCCCTTCCATTCAAGAAACCAAAAAGGGAAGAGAAAAATCAAGAGAGAAAAGAAAAAAAAAAAGAAAAGAGGAAAAGAGAAGTCGAGCACTTTTGAAAATCCGACATTTTGATTAAATCATTTTTATTTCTTTTCAATTCAGAATTATTATAGAAATTGTGATTATAGTTTTTATAGTATAGTTTTCAATAATGACATTTGTTTATTTTGCGGCCCAAAATTAGGCTATATTTTTTCTAGGATTAAAACTATACAATATATATATATATATATCATTGTGTTCAGATTTGCGAATAGAATACATATATGTTTATTATTTGAACCCACGTGGATCCTAAGAAATTATATACTAGTTGGAAGTCGACACATAGGAGGTATACCCATTAATATTAAAATTTTAGTCGGCGGGTACTAAAATGTCCAGAATGAAAACTTTGAACTCAATGACATTCAAATTAGGATTTTTGGAGGTCAATTGATATATTAAATTTGTATTTATACGATTTGAGGATTAATTAATAAATACAGAGAAAAATGTATATAGGGTAAAAATAATGTTAAATAATAGAAAAAATGTTATATAATATTGTATAGCATTATGAAATACTTATTAGGGAAATGTGTAACATAGAAAATAATATTTATGTATTAAACCTCCAAATTTATAAAAGTGGTTGGTTATTATGTACCAAAGGTGGGATACAAGTCGATAATACATATTTGTAGTATTTTGAGTCAATATTAAAAGCTTAATTGACCTTATTAATCACGTTGACCTTGTTGATTTGACATGTCAGCAAGAGCTAGGTTTGGTTAGAGTTGACTACAATTGACCAAGTTAATTCTTTGATTGACCAAGAACCATAAAATTAGATTTGAGCCAAGTTTTATGCATATATTAAGAAATTAAGTTGATCACGCAAGATCAAACATCAGCGGGACGCGAACGGTCACTAGAGGAGCACCAGGAGCTGAGCATCCTTGTGAGTAGTGTTTTCTAATCCATCACTTAACTTGTTATTTTATCATAAATGAAATGTTCTTACATATTGAAATGCATTTACAATCTTTAAATATGATTTAAATGAAAATGTGCACCAAATATCGAGGTTTGGGTGCAAGTTAGGGTACTGGATGCGGTAGAACATTGAGGACGAGTGGTTGTCGTACCCGGGGGTATGGTCGGGCCATGTCTATCAATTGGGCTCCCCTAGAGCATTTAGGACGAGTGGTTGTCGTACTCAAGGGTACGGTCGGATCAGGTCTATCAACTGGCTCCTTGTGATATGATATGAGTATATGCCTAACCGTCGGGTTTCTCATGCTCGAGTGGATTTATGCGTTTTTAGCATTAAAAACATTTTCAAAATGGAAGATGCACGACTGCATTATGGATTTAGCATTCATTAACTGTTGCATTCATTCGCATTATCATTATTATCCATACATACATGACATTGTTTTCATAGAATTCTTGTTCTAAGTTATAGATTACGCTACATTACTTACCAAGCCTATGTGGACAAAATTGGCTTATTATTCTAACATTTCAAGTTCTTCTCTACGGATAAGAGAAAGAAGGTGGTCACCATGTATAGCACACCATGTTTACTTTGGTAGGTTTCCTCACATGGTTTACTATTTTGAGAGTTAGTATAGTGTATAGGAAATGAGAAAAATATTGTAGATATTTTAACTTAGACATTCTGCTACTGCTATATTTAGGACACTATATATATAGTTAATTTTTGTCTAAAAAAAATATACTGTAATTATTTGTTATAGTTGCTTCTCATGTATTATGATTACTCTAACAGTGTTATGTATGGTGTTGTGAAGAGGCTTAATAGTGTTTTGGGTAAGCTTAGGTTGGGAATGGGTTTGTCAGAACACTGTGTCGATCGGTTCATCTTTCTCCCTAGAGAAGAGATCTCGACAATGTTGGTATGAGAGCACAAGGTTTTCCAACTAAAGAATAACAATTGGTCTTAACCTAAGAAACCTCAAAGTAATCACGGAAGTTAGGAAAACCTAGGAATGACTTAGAGTAGCATAGCGGAATCATGGACAAAAACTTTCAAACTTCTAATTGATATGAAGAAGAACTAAGTGAGAGTGGCCATATCAATAGGGGAATTTGACTATCATTGGGAGTTAATGAGTTTTAAGATTTAGAATTTGAACCTAGGGGGTTAGAGTATTACTTGGAGATACCTACCTTAACGTGTAGTTATCTTTTGTTATAATCACTAAAAAATTGTGATTACTTAATTTGGGGAAATAATGGAAGTTTAATGTTTTATGTAGACCTCGATACCTCCTTGATGTGGGAGATCTCCTGTGATCTCGGAGTCGATGCCACCACCACTATCTTCGATTCAGCTCAAACAAGATCCCACTTAGAGGCTCGAGGATATGATCAAGGCGTTTATTGAGGCTACTCAGGCCCAAATAGTCTTATTGAGAGAGAAACTGGATAGGATTGACGTTGAGAGACACCTCTTGTACCAGTTGTACTTGAGAGAGCTGCACACTACGTAGGGCTAGCCCCAATGAGACAGGGAGATGAGGCTACTCATGATCACCTGCTGAAGAGGTTTCTGGATTTGAGACCCAAGGAGTTTCATAGGGGTTTGAGCTTAGACGTAGCAAAGAACTGATTTTATAACATTGAGAAGAACATTGAGTTGTTGAAGTTGCTTGAGGATGAGGTTGCGATCTGGTGGAAGACCACCCGTACTATAGAGGGTTATATTTCTACATGGGCCCGTTTTCAAGAATTATTCTTGAGTGCTTATATTCTTGAGATAGCGAGGGAACATAAGAAGGTGGAGTTTTTGACCCTACGACAGGATGACATGTCCGTGAGGGAGTATGTAACACCTCGGGCCCCACTGTGACAATATTGTCCCCTGTTAGACACGCCTAGTGTAGGGGTTTTGGTCCTGGCATGTGAGCCTAACTCACACCCAAAAGGCCTCATCACAAGGTCGTTACTCGGGCACACTTATAAACCAGACATCCCCCTGAGGTCCAGCCGATGTGGGATTATTCATCAACCCCCCTTGGAGGCCATCTCGTCTTTGAGATGCACACCCATTACACTGAGGGTTGGCTCTGATACCACTTGTAACACCCCCCTGTTAGACATGCCCAATGTGGGGGTTTTGTTCCTGGCATGTGAGCCCAGCTCACACCCAAAAGGCCTCGTCACAAGGTCATTACCTGGGTGCACTTATGAACCAACATCTCCCTGAGGTCCACATCGGCTTGACTTCAGAGGGACGCCAAGTTCATAAGTGCGCTTGGGTAACGACCTTGTGACGAGGCCTTTTGGGTGTAAGCTGGGCTCACATGCCAGGAACAAAACCCCCACACCGGGCATGTCTAACGGGGGACAATATCATCATAGTGGGGCCCAAGGTGTTACAATGTACACCTATAGATTTCTCCGACTAGAGGCATATGCACCTGAGTTAGTAGGTAACCCGATGGAGAAAGCAAGATTCTTCCGTCGCGAGCTGAGGGCCAATATTAGATAGGCGACATCTACATCCACAAAAGCCACCCTTGACAGTACAAGGTGCCACAGTACAACCGCAATAGTAGGTACAACCCTAGTCATTGACTCAGGGTAGTTATCGTGGTGGAGCTCGAGCAGTTCGATACCCGTGGAAGAGAAAATACCTGGGAGGATATTCTAGAGGGGAGTAGAGTCAACCACCTCCGTTAATCTCGATCGCTGCCACCCCAATTCAGACATATCAGTCGATGGGACAACCACTGACTCAGTATGGGGCCCGAGGTAGAGGTCGAAGAAGGGGTCAAGATTCAGGACGTAGAGGTTATGGGCCGACCCAGACATATTAGGCTATGCATGGACGTCAGAATTTATGTATCAGTGTGGTCAGCCAAGCCATAGATGATATGACTGCCCTATGCTTGTTCTTATTATTACTCGAGGGAGAATACAAGCAATCACATAGCCTGATCCAGAGGCTATCACGACTCTGGTAGAAGGTACCATTTCTATTTTAGATTCTACCTTATATTTGTTGATTGATGCTGGGTTTACTTTATCATTCATCTCTGGACACGACATAGACAAATTGGGATTTAAACCCCTTAGGTCACCCACTTGGCTCATGTTGAGTATTGTAGCCGGGGAACGCATTTACCCTAATGTGACTTGGAAACCATTGTTGACCTTTGGGTGTTAGAGTTCCTAGAGTTTGATGCTATACTAGAAATGGACTGGCTAGCCGTGTACCATGCACATGTTGACTATTTTTCCAAGAGGGTCATATGTTAGATACCAGGGCAACTCGTTATTATTTTTTAGGGTAGTGCATCTAATAAATTGAGAACCTGAGGTAGAATGGCAACTTAGTATGAGATTGATACTTTAATCAGTCTAACCACTATAGATGAGGGACCTTCACAGGCAAGTATTGATGAGATTCTTGTTGTTAGAGATTTTCTTGATGTGTTTGCTGAGGATTTACCTGGCTTGCATCCTAAGCGAGAAATTGATTTCATTATTAAGGTTATTTCAGGGACACAACCCATTTCTATCCTTCCTTATCGAATGACGCCTAAGGAATTATAGGAATTGAAGGTCTAGCTAGAAGAACTAATGAATAAGGGTTTTACTACCCCCAATGTGTCACCTTGGGGTACTCAAATACTATTTGTAAGGAAGAAAGATGGGAGCCTCCGTTTGTGTATCGACTATCGGCAGTTCAACAAGGTGACAGTAAAAAGCAAGTACCTGCTTCCTCGCATTGATGATTTGTTTGACAAGCTTAGAAGTGCCCTTGTGTTTTTAAAGATAAATCTAAGATCTGGGTAGCATCAGGTGAGGGTCAGGGTGGAGGATGTACCGAAGATGGCCTTTTAAACTCGTTATGGGTACTATGAGTTCTTAGTCATATCGTTTGGCATGACAAATGCCCCTGTGATGTTCATGGACCTGATGCAGAGAGTGCTCCATCCCTATCTCAACTCCTTTGTCATTATCTTTATTGATGAAATTCTCATTTACTCAAAAACTAGGGAGGAACACGCCGAACATTTGAGGATCGCATTGCAAACTCTTAGAGATCATCGTCTATATGCTAAGTTTAGCAAGTGCGAGTTCTGGTTGACTAAGGTTCAATTTTTAGGCCATGTGGTAGGAGTCGATAGTATTTCTATAGATCTGGCTAAGGTCAAGACTATTATTAGTTGGCTGAGACCTACCACAGTGACGGAGATCTGTAGCTTTTGGGTTCGGTAGGTTATTATCCCAGATTTGTGCAGAATTTCTCAAGGATTGCTGCATCTATGATGAAACTTACCCAGAAGGGCGTGTCGTTCATATAGACATATAAGTGTGAGGAGACATTCTTGAGTTGAAGCCTCATTTGACATCTGCGCCAGTACTTGTGTTACCTGAACCCGGCCGTGAGTTGGTGATCTATACAGATGCATGTGGGACATGCCTTGGGTGTGTGTTGATGCAGGGAGACTGGGTGATTTCTTATGCCTCATGACAATTGAAGGTACATGAGAGAAATTACTCTATCCATGATTTAGAGATGACAGCAGTGGTGTTTGCGCTCAAGATTTGGCGACACTATCTGTATGGCGAGCGTTTTATGCTTTATTTTGATCATAAGAGCCTCAAGTACTTGTTTTCTCATAGAGATTTGAATATGAGGCAGAGGAGATGGATGGAGCTTCTTAAGGATTATGACATTACCATTGAGTACCATCCCGAAAAATCCAATGTAGTAGCTGATGCGTTGAGTAAAGTAGAGGTCGAGAATGCTTGTGTGGCTAGACATATATCTTAAGAGTAGAGGATGATTAATTATGTGACAGTGATGAGTATCCATGAGACTTCGACCAAGACCAGAGTTAGTGCACAAACGAGAGCCCAACTAGTATTGCTTGCTAAGATCATGGAGGTATAATATCATGATGTCAATTATGTGATGTATTGGGAGTGGGCAGACGACACTTCTCATGTGGAGTGGTCGGTTGACAATGATGATACAATGAGGTTTAGGGGACAATTGTGGGTACCAGATAACCCTCGCCTGAGACAGAGAGTACTAGTGGAGCTGCATCGCTTGAAGTATACCGTTCATCTAGGCACCAATGAGATGTATCATGATGCTCGACGTACTTATTGGTGGCCAAGGATGAAGCGAGATATTGCGGCCTTTGTGTAGAGATGTGACACGTGCCAGCAGATTAAGGCTGAGCACCAGAGACCTGGTGGTTTACTATAGCCCTTGGTTATTCCTGAGCGGAAATGGGAGCACATTACTATGGATTTTGTGATGGGATTACCCCAGACTCAACAAAGACACGATACTATTTGTGTTATTGTTGAAAGATTGACTAAGTTTACTCATTTCTTCCCAATTCATGCTAGAGATTCGGTTGAGAGGCTGAGTCGATTATATGTTTGCAAGATTGTGAGATTACATGGGGTTCTAGTGTCCATTATGTCTGATAGAGATGTTTGGTTTATGTCCCATTTTTGGCAAAGCTTGCAGAGACAGTTGAGGACTAGAGTAAACATGAACACAACCTTCCATTCACAGACTGATGGTCATTCAAAGAGAGTGATCCAGACTCTAGAGGATATGCTTCGTGCATGCGCCCTTGATTTTGGTGGTAGCTGGGAAGATCATTTAGCATTGTGCGAGTTTTCATATAATAACAACTACCAGGTAAGTATCGACATGGCACCATTTGAGGCATTTATGGTCGACCTTTCCAATTGCCAGCTTCTTGGGCCGAAGTTGGCGAGATAGCAATTTTTGGCCTTACTTTTGTATAGGAGCAGACTGAGAAAATCCATCAGATCTGTCAAAACATGAAGGCAGCTCAAGATCGATAGAAGAGTTATGCGGATAACCGGAGAAAGATCCTTGAGTTTGATGTTAGTGATCATGGACTACTTTGAATTTCTCCTTGGAAGGGGCAGACTCGTTTTGGTGTTTAAGGAAAACTCACCTTGAGATACATTGTAACACCCCAACTCTCGAATCTGTCACATATGTTATAGGTGACGTGGTTGTCTCATCATTACCTTTGAGTGCAATCAATCCTGCTTTGTATCTGAGAACTGGGGATATTACTTTTTCTTTACATCATTTATCACATTTGTTAGTTTCACCAGATTATATCCCAAGGTACAAAATAAAGTATACATACAGATGTTTAGAAACAGAACAACAATAATCTTGGGATTACATAATAATTGAAGACATTAATTTATGATCAATCTTGTGGGCCCCATAACCAACTTTTGATAATACAAATACTATCTGGCCTAATGACCAACATAATCAAATATGGCAGGTCCAAGCCCTACAATTGAAAATAACAATTAAACTTTATTTTTTTTTACATTCATGTGTTGAAACGTCTTCAATAGATACCTGAAAAAGAGTGAGTGGGGTGAGCTCAAAAGCCTAGTGGATCATACACAGTACATCAATATCATTATTTAAATCAAACACTGAACATGCAAACACTTATCATTCATTAGGCGTTTTAAACCCAGTCCACTCTGGTGTCAATCCTGACAACTAGTTCTAATTCTGCATGGAACACACACGAAGGACATTTGTCCCCACGTCGGTACGTGATTGAAATCTTTATTTAATCTTATTTTTGTGTAAAGAGCATAATAAATATTTCATCAATATTTAAACATTCCATCAGTATGACATCATAAATCAATATTTTCATGAATGAAAACAATGACTTTCGATTTCTGATGTAGAAGATCATACAAGAAGCAACTGCAGAGCATACTCTCTCGGTCATATTAAAAAGAAAGGAAAATCATTAAATCAATATTCTTGCATACTTCTAGGCATTCAAACAATGTAAACATCACATATTTAGCATTAAAATTCAAATAATACTAGAGAGTATAGTAATCACTTCCACCTTAATAGTATATTCCCTGAATCCTTGCAGTATTATTTCAACTTGTTTCGAGTCTTTGACCAATAGTCTTCAAGATCTACGTTTTGAAAATGTGATTTAATAATTGTCCATGAACAGTACCGTATATATGAACAGTACCATATATATGAACAATACCGTATATATGAACAGTGCTAAATAGTAACAATGAACAGTACCGTATATATGAATAGTTGATTACGTGTGCGTACTGAAATGAACAACATCTCCAATCTTAAATAGAGACTAGAGCAGAGTTATTATACCTACTTTGATCAGAAGAACCCTCCAATTGCTCCAACAGTAGATCTTCACTACTGCTATGCAGAAACTGGGGTTTTTCCCTTTCTACTACTATATTTGCTGTCTAGAACAACCAAAGAACAAGAGAAGAGAGTAAAGCAAGAAAATTATTTCTTTCTTGCTGGAATGAATTTTCAAAATGAGGGGAGGGGGGGTTTATATAGATTTTTTTTGGCAGAAAAAGTCGAAACTGAACAGTAGCTAATAGTTTGTTACTGTAGCTACAGTGCCTATTACTATAGCTAAGTAACCGCCGAATCTTAATTTGTCTGCCGACAAAATAGTAACCGTATTTTTGAACAATAACCATATTTTTGAACAGTAATCGTATATTTGAACAGTAACCATATATTTGAACATTAATTTTTTTTACTCTAATTTCGGGTATTACAACACCAAAATTGTAGGTATTACAACCTACCCTCCTCAAAATAAATTTCATCCTTGAAATTTGTACTTATCCACGTTAATGTTGTTTGGTTAGGTATTTTGGGTGAAAAGATCTAGCTTAAGATTAATCTTTAAGAATTGAGTGGTTTTTTTTTACTGATTGAATAGGTAAGTGATATTTATTCTTTATTATTGTTTGAAAAAATATCTGTAGGGCCAATTCCAATGTCAAGTTCAACTTTGAACTCTTCGTCTCTAGTTGGTGCTAGTCCATAGTGCATTGTCTTGATAGAATAAAAGTATGAACACTGCATCCTAGTGCCGGTAACCCCGACAGTAACAGTGCCGTCGACGAAATAGTAACACCAACAGTAATGTCAACATCACAGTAATATTCAATAACGTCAATAGAACAGTATTGTCGACAATAACGCCAATGAAACAGTGCCATCGATAATAATGTCGACAGTTGTGCCGATAAAATAGTAATGACGACAATAATGCTGATAAAATAGTAGTAATGCTGACAATAACACCGAAAAAATAGTGCCATTGACAGCAATGCTAATAGGTGTACTGATAAAACAGTAGTAATACCAACAATAAAGTTGATAAAATAGTAGTAATGTCGACAACAACGCCGGGAAAAATAGTACCGTTGACAGCAATGGCGACAAATGTGCCGATAAAACAGTAATAATGCTGACAATAACGCCGATAAAATAGTGTCATTGACAGCAATGCCGACAATTGTGCCGATAAAACAGTAATAATGCAGACAATAACGTCAATATAATGGTAATGCCGCTATAATAGTAATATCAATATAGTTCTTGTCCCCCTCTCCTATAAATTTCCAGCCCATTTGCACCTTTCATCATTTTGATCACTCTTTACTCTAGCTTTGCGAAAATGTTCTTCTTTTTTATCTCAGTTATGGTTTCCTTGCCATCTGAGTTTGGTAATTGCTCTACTCCTCCGGTGCGATCTACCACCATGTTGGTGTCGAAGCCGTCAAGGTTCAAAACATTGGCTCGTAAGTCTGTTCGTCCACCACCGGTGCAAATCGATTCGGATTCTTCAGATGATGATCTTCCAGTTGCAAGTTTCCTTGCACGAAAGTCTCAGTTGTCTCAATTCCAGTCGAAATTGCCTCCTAAAGGTAAGAATCTTTTATCCTCTCGATATACTCTTTCTGATTCATCTCCTATCTCTCTAGCAAAACAGAAAGTTCCAGTTTCTAACCTAATGTGCTCCGAAGCTCCTCCACCTCCTTCAACAATATCAAGCTTAGAGAAACTTAGAGAAATTTCTGAGATATGTCAAATTTAAGAAACTGGTGGGGTCTTCTCAAGTGAACCTTTCTCAAATCCAATCTACAACGACTACAGCTCAAGCAAGTAGCTCTAGTGATCAAGAGGTCATCAGAGGGTGCGGTAGAAGGAAACTAAAAATATTTCTTGGTGTAAGAATGCAGTCTTCAGGAAGATACACGGTAAAGATTAATTTAGCTAAAGGAAGACGCTGGCTTGGAACTTTTGATACTAACATTGAAGCTGCTCTTGCTTATGATAAAGCTATTATCTCCATGAAAGGTTTCTAGGCTAGAACCAATTTCGTCTACTGTTCAAACTCTACTTTTCTCTTTCTTTTTTCACCTTCTAGTAATGATGCTAGTAGCAACCCTTCAAATACTACTACTACTAATGTTAGTAATACTAGTACTTGTTGTCATCCATTCCATCTATTTTTGATACGTGTGGTGATGTTTCATCAAATGGGTTTCCTGTCGCTACCAAAAAAAATATCAATAACTCTTTTTGCTCCAATGATTCAAGATCTGAGCACTTAGAGAACATAATTCTTGAGAGTTGCTTAAGGCCATCTTCCAACTCAGACTCAAATCCAATTAATTTTGATCCTTTTACTAACACTGTGCCTGGTCACCTTGACAATGTTCTTGTATCTGATCTTAATGCTTCAAATAATACTGAATCAAATTTGATGTTGAATAATGCAGGGTTTTCATCTAGGTATATGGAAGAGTTGGATCATGGAATGTTATGGGCTAATTGGCAATCGTCATCGCCATCATCCTTATTATCATCATGCGATGTAATATTATTGATGAAGCAGTTAATGATCTCAGCATTGGTCCTCAAATGTTGGAAAGTGGATGCATGGAAGATTTCTTTCTAGTGAGTCAAGATCTTGGTCTTGGAGACTATATGTCTCATCAGTAGTAGCAACCCTCTTTATGGAAGAAGAAGAAGAATTGTTTGGCTTGTTTTATTGAGAGAGGCTAAAGTTATCATATCAATTTTGGTCTTGTATGCGTTTGTATTTTTTATGCTTCGATCTCTGTGTACTCTTTCTCAAAAAAAAAAAATACCAAATCGAGAGATCGAATGGTTTTTTTTTCATTTTTCATTATTATTATTATTATTATTATTATTATCAGTTTTATTGTTGGAAATGGTGTGATAAATTTAGTAAATAAATTACAATAACCTAGACCATTCAATCTCATCAAGATTTTGGGTAGGACAATCTGAGGTACATGATCATCCACGTTGGGTTGACGGAATAGTAGGTATAAAGTAAATTGCCCAATGTTTCCAAACTAGTCCAACTTCATATCTTTCTGGTATGAACCGTATATCTCAGAGAGGTCATATTTATGTGGGTTGGAAGTAATGGAATGATTTCATTATCTAAAATGAAGAACATTTCCCCCCAAAGGATTAGTCCAATAATATCATTTACTGGTAAATAGCGCAATACTTCTTCGTGAGTCTCCGCTAGCCTTAAAATGATCATCAAGGTAGCCATCTATTATTTGAGTCATCATTACCCACCACAAAAATTGCCTTTTTTTTTAAGTGTCAAATCATTTGGGTCTAAAACTTTGTAACATCTCAAAAATTTTATATGAAAATTTTATTTTTACTTAGAATATTATACAAAATTGGTGAATGAAAAATTTGGCATGTCCTAGTTACCCAATTGAGGAATAAAAATCAATTTAGTGG